>VMBQ01000323.1:72940-87117 GCA_007657795.1 Dreissena rostriformis | reverse complement strand
ACAATTTATGTGACACATGAAATCTTATTCTGCAAATTGGTTTTGACAAATATGGTACATTAATCGTACAAACCTCGGTGGGAACCACGACTGTCGCTCCACCAAGATCGTAGGTATTCTTTCCGCCGGATGAGGAAGAGGCGGCAGTGCCTTTGCCTTTAATCTCGACGTAGAAATCCAAATATGCGCCTTTGTAGGACGTCTGACCTTGCGTGCACGTCACATTACCCGCGCCACAGAAAGGCCATGACTCTATCTTCACATTGAACTTCATTTCCCCCTTTTTCACCGTCAAGTTTTTGCCGTCAACAGTTATGTTTCCGTCCGACGAAAATATGTAGACGTATGACGTCAGTTTTGCCTTTCCGTCGATTTTCTGCCCTTGTCCAACGTCAATGTTTGCCGTGAAACTAAACTGAGTCACGTTGACGTCTGCGTCCTTGTACTTCGTTTCTTTTTGTTCAGAAAAGGTGAAATCCATGGTGGCAAAACTGTTAAAGGAATGACTCCCGACCACAGCATTTGAGCTGTCGAGTTCCTTTATCGCGTCCATTGTGACGGTGACTCCCTCTGACTCATTTCCCGCCGCCTTGTACACCTTGATCTTGCCCGACCGGCCCAGCACCTTGGTGGTTATGTCTCCGACAGTGACGCTCTTGTCGGCCACAACAGCAACGGACAGGAACGACGAAAACAGCACCAGCTTCCACATTTTAAATCAAGACGGTTATACGAACTATAAGCTTCCCCAATACTTATGATCGAGCGACGGTCAATATTAAAGTCTGATCATACAGTAACGTCTCCCGACTGTTAAATCTGTAAGTGAACACTAGCTTCTTGTTACGCTCGAAAGAAGTAGATCAACCATCGAAGTGCGTGTCGGGTTTTATATGTGTCAGTTGCCAATAGCACGTGATACAAGTATCCTTATGGTAATACAATCGCACGCAGTACAACTACGACTCTATTTGTTGACGCGTTGAATAACAATAAACACACCGCACGATTTTGAATATAGAATTACGGAAGTGAGTCAATAACACGTGAGGGAAGTTATACATTTGGGCGTTTATACCATTCAATAGTGGGCTTGGGCGAATGTACACAACCCAAGAACATTACCCGTTGAAACTAGAGCAATATGACGTAGTAACTAACAAGTAGGACGTATGTCGCGTCGTATGTAGCTTCATACAGATACAAATCGATTTCAGGAGTTTTTGTTGTTTTTGTTGTTTATGATTATGATAGAGATTATGATGATCTTGCTGTTAATGATGATGATGATGGTTTTTTAAGGAATGTTAAACCTTTTTGAAATACCCGTAATACAAAAATCACATGTCTTGTTATAAGGGTTTTTTTTTCCTTCCTCTTCCAAAAAGGTCAAGGTATTAGTACATGGCGTGTTTGGTATTTCCTTTTAATTAACCAAAGAAATGACAGCAGTCTATTCATTTTGGACAACGGCAGGAAAATCTTGACAACATTGCATTGGCTGTTTAGAAGTGTCGAAGATTGGGTTATACCACCAACACCGACACAAACAAACTGTTTATAAAAAACGACCGAATTCAGCAAATTATTACAGGGAATTTAAGGGAATGTGGTTTACCGAAGGCTTGTATCGCTTGAGTTGACAACGGAGTTGCGTTACATTGTATTCCAAGAGCCGGTAGAGCGGGTGGAATACAATGTTGCAAAAGCAACTAGTGCGATACAATCCATTTTAGACGAATCCCTCAAAGCGTTTATTCGAGTGCGTACATATCATGCCTTTATGTCAATATAATGCACTCTTATTATTGCACGATAATTTTGCATCTCAGACTCCGCTTACCATCACCATTTACTGATTTGAATATAGCATAACTTTGACATATGGTGCATGGAAAATAAATTTAACAAGAGATGGTTTAAAAACTTGTATGTCCTCCCACCGCTCCCTCCTCCAACCTTTACAAAGAGCTTCTCCAATGAGTGACGAATTTTACCCCCTGACATTGCATGTCTTAATATCTTGCAAATTGATACTAAACAAGTAACCCTTGGGGCGTGGACAGTTTTGACGACAGAGGCATCATGTAACAAAACATTGTAGAGGACGATGATTACTATGCGATGTAACATATCAAAAACAAAACCTGTGAACCTGTTGGCTTCAGAGAAAATATTTTGCTATTAAATACATGTAGTTTAAACAAAATAAATATTATAAGTATCGATAATCATGACCTCACAGAAGTACTAAGTAAAAAAGGGACATAACGTTTGCAATTTTTAATGCGAGATGAAAAACAATCGCATACGTGAAACTCCATATCATTATTAACGATATCTGCAACGTTTTGAATGTTGTACGACAAACCGACTGACAAACAGGTGCAACGCAAAATACCAACGCTTCTTCATTGAAAGGGGACATAATACGAATCTTTTGGGAGAACCCGTTAAACAAAATCTAATGTTATACCCTGTGTAATACAGAAATTAATAATATAAAAAACCGGATATCATTTATAGTAAGGCAAATAATGCATTTCGAAATACAATGTACATGCATTTTATGCCTGCGGTGTCCTTGTAGTGTTCATGTGTTCAAACTAATCGGTGTTTGTACAGCTATAACGCATTTTAAACAATGTCAAGTATTGTGATATACAACTAATTTAGTTTATATCCACGTTTACGTCGCGTTTACGTTTTTGCATAACTTCCAATCATTTGTATTATATGTTCGTTTTTATAAAGATACCTTTAATAAGGTGGGGCTAGTCATAACAGACCTTTAGTCAATAAATTTCCAATAAGGTTGTTGTTAATAATTACAGCTCGTATTTCAATATAGATCGCAAGGCACGGTGTTAGTTATAACAATTCGTTTTTTTCTTCAATATCTCTCAAATGCATCGAGTGATAACAGGCCGTTTTTAATGGATCTCCAATGAGGTTGGTCCAGTGATAACAGGCCGTATTTAATACATCTCGAATGAGGTTGGTCCAGTGATGACAGGCCGTTTTTAATGGATCTCAAATGAGGTTGGTCAAGTGATAACAGGCCGTTTTAAATACATTTCAAATGAGGTTGGTCCAGTGATAACAGGCCACTTTTAATGGATCTCAAATGAGGTTGGTCAGTGATAACAGGCCGATTTTAATGGATCTCAAATACGGTTGGACCAGAGATAACAGGCCGTTTTTAATGGATCTCAAATGAGTTTGCTCTAGTGATAACAGGCCATTTTAAATACGTCTCAAATGAGGTTGGACCAGTGATAACAGGCCGTATTCAATAGATCTCAAATTAGGTTGGTCCAGTGATAACAGACCGTTTTTAATGGATCTCCAATGAGGTTGGTCAGTGATAACAGGCCGTTTTAATAAATCTCCAATGAGGTTGGTCCAGTGATAACAGGCCGTTTTTTATGGATCTCCAAAGTGGTTGGTCCAGTGATAGCAGGCCGTTTTTAATGTATCTCCAATGAGGTTGTTCCAGTGATAACGGGCCGTTTTTAATGGATATCAAATGAGGTTGGTCCAGCGATAACAGGCCGATTTTAATGGATCTGCAATGAGGTTGGTCCAGTGATAACTGGCCGTTTAAAATGGATCTCCAATGAGGTTGGTCCAGTGAAAACAGGACGTTGTTAATGGATCTCAAATGAGGATGGTTCAGTGATAACAGGCCGTTTTTAATACTTTTTAAATGAGGTTGGTCCAGTGATAACAGTCCGTTTTTAATGGATCTCAAATGAGGTTGGTCAGTGATAACAGGCCGTTTTAGTATATCTCCAATGAGGTTGGTCCAGTGATAACAGACCGTTTTTAATGGATCTCGAATGTGGTTGGTCCGGTGACAACAGGCCGTTTTTAATGGATCTACAATGAGGTTGGTCCAGTGATCAAAGGCCGTTTTTAATGGACGTCCAATAAGGTTGGTCCAGTGATAACAGGCCGATTTTAATGGATCTGCAATGAGGTTTGTCCAGTGATAACAGGCCGTTTTAAATGCATTTCAAATGCAGTTGGTCCAATGATAACAGTCCCTTTTTAATGGATCTCAAAGGAAGTTTGTCCAGTGATAACAGGCCGTTTTAAATACATCTCAAATGAGGTTGGTCCAGTGATAACAGGCCATTTTTAATTGATCTCCAATAAGGTTGGTCCAGTGATAACAGGCCATTTTGTAATGGATGTCCAATGAGGTTGGTCCAGTGATAACAGGCCATTTGTATGGATCTCCGATGAGATTGGTCCAGTGATAACAGGCCGTTTTTAATAAATCTCCAATGAGGTTGGTCCAGTAATAACAGGCCGTTTTAAATACATCTCCATTGAGGTTGGTCCAGTGATAACAGGCGATTTTTAATGGATCTCCAATGAGGTTGGTCCAGTGAAAACAGGTCGTTTTTAATACATCTCCAACGAGGTTGGTCCAGTGATAAAAGGCCGTATTTAATGGATCTCCAATGAGGTTGGTCAGTGATAACAAACCGTTTTTAATCGATCTCCAATTAGGTTGGTCCAGTGGCAACAGGACGTTTTTAATGGATCTCCAATGAGGTTGGTCCAGTGATAATAGGCCGTTTTTAATGGATCTCCAATGAGGTTGGTCCAGTGATAACAGGCCGTTTTTAATGGATCTCCAATTGGGTTGGTCCAGAGATAATAGGTTGTTTTTAATGGATCTCCAATGAGGTTGGTCCAGTGATAACAGGCCATTTTGAATGGATCTCCAATGGGGTTGGTCAATGAAAACAGACCGTTTTTAATGGATCTCCAATGTGGTTGGTTCCGTGATAACAGGCCGTTTGTTATGCATCTCCAGTAAAGTAGGTCCAGTGATAACAGGCCGTCTTTAATACATCTCCAATGAGGTTGGTCAGTGATAACAGGCCTTTTTTAGATACATCTCAAATGAGGTTGGACCAATGATGACAGACCGTTTTTAATACATCTGCGATGAGGTTGGTAAGTGATAACCGGCCATTTGTAATGGATCTCCAATGAGATTCGTCCAGTGATAAGATACGTTTTTAATACATCTACATTTCCAATGAGGTTGGACCAGTGATATTAGGCCGTTTTTAATAAAACTCCAACGAGCTTGGACAAGTGATAATAGGCCATTTTTAATAAATCTCCAATGAGGATGGTCCAGTGATAACAGGTCGTTTTTAATGGATCTCCAATGAGGTTGGTCCAGTGATAACAGGCCATTTTTATGGATTTCTAATGTTGTTGGTCAGTGATAGCAGGCCGTTTTTAATGGATCTCCAATTAGGTTGGTCCAGTGATGACTGGCAGTCTTAATGGATCTCCTATGAGGTTGGTCCAGTGATAACAGGCCATTTTTAATGGATTTCTAATGTTGCTGGTCAGTGATAACAGGTCGTTTTTAATGGATCTCCATTTAGGTTGGTCCAGTGATGACAGGCAGTCTTTAATGGATCTTCTATGAAGTTTGTTCTGTTATAACAGGCCGCTTTTAATACATCTCCAATGAGGTTGGACCAGTGATAACTGGACGTTTTTAATGGATCTCTTGTAAGGTTGGTCCAGTGATAATAGGCCGTTTTTAATACATCTCCAATGAGGTTGGTCTAGTGATAACAGAGCGTTTTTAATGGATCTCCAATGAGCTTGGTTTCGTGATTACAGGCCGTTTTAAAATCATCTCCAATGAGGTTGGTCCATTGATAACAGGCCGTTTTTATTGGATCTCCAATCAGGTTGGTCCAGTGATAACAGAGCGTTTTTAATACATCTCCAATGAGGTTGGTCCAGTGGTAACAGAGCGTTTTTTAATGGATATCCAATGAGGTTGGTCAGTGATAACAGACCGTTTTTAATACTTCTCCAATGAGATTGATCAATTGATAACAGAGCGTTTTTAATGGATCTCCAATGAGGTTGGTTCCGTGATAACAGGCCGTTTTTAATGGATCTCCAATGAGGTTGGACAAGTGATAACAGGCCGTTTTTAATACATCTCCAATGATGTCGAACCAGTGATAACAGGCCGTTTGTAATGGAACTCCAATGAGGTTGGTACCGTGATAACAGGCCGTTTTAAATTGATCTCCAATGAGGTTGGACCAGTGATAATAGGCCTTTTGTAATACATCTCCAATGAGGTTGGTCCAGTGATAACAGGCAGTTTATAATACATCTCCAATGAGGTTGGTCCAGTGATAACAGGCCGTGTACAATACATCTCCAATCAGGTTGGACCAGTGATAACAGGCCGTTTTTAATGGATCTCCAATGGTGTTGGTTCCGTAATAACAGGCCGTTTTTAATACATCTCCAATGAGGTTGGACCAGTGAAAACAGGCCATTTGTAATGGATCTCCAATGAGGTTGGTCAGTAATAACAGACCGTTTTTAATGGATCTCCAATGAGGTTGGTTCAGTGATAACAGGCCGTTTTAAATACATCTCCAATGAGGTAGGACCCGTGCTAACAGGCCATTTTTAATACCTCTCCAATGAGGTTGGTCCAGTGATAACAGGAGTTTTACATACATCTCCAATGAGGTTGGACCAGTGCTAACTGGCCATTTTTAATACATCTCTAATGAGGTTGGTCCAGTGATAAACAGGCCGTTTTTAATTGATCTCAGATGATGTTGGTCTAGTAATAACAGGCCCTTTTTAATGGATCGCCAATAAGGTTGGTTCAGTAATTACAGGCCGTTTTTAATGGACCTCCAATGAGGTTGGTCCAGTGATAACCGGCCGTTTTTTCATTGATCTCCAATGAGGTTGGTCCAGTGAAATCAGGACGTTTTTAAAGGATCTAAAATGAGGTTGGTCCAGTGATTACAGGCCATTTTTAATAGATCTCCAATGAGGTTGGTCCAGTGATAACAGGCCGTTTTTAATGGATCTCCAATTAGGTTGGTTTCGTGATAACAGGCCTTTTTTTTAATGGATATCCAATGAGGTTTGTCCAGTGATAACAGGCCATTTTTTTTTTGATCACCAGTGAGGTTGGTACAGTGATAACAGGCCGTTTTGAATACATGTCCAATGAGGTAGGTCTGTGATAAGAAAACGTTTTTAATACATCTCCAATGAGATTGGTCCAGTGATAACAGGCCATTTTTAATATATCTCCAATAAGGTTGGTTAGTGATAACAAACCGTTTTAATGGATCTCCAATTAGGTTGGTCCAGTGATAACAGGCCTTTTAAATGGATTTCCAACGAGGTTGGTCCAGCGATAACAGGCCATTGTTAATGGATCCCCAACGATATTGGTCAGTTGATAACAGTTTTTTTTAATTGATCTTCAGTGAGGTTGGTCCAGTAATAACAGGCCGTTTTTAATGGATCTCCAATGAGGTTTGTTCCGTGATAACATTTGATTTTAATGCATCTCCAATAAGGGGGGTTCAGTGGTAACAGGCCGTTTTTAATACATCTCCAATGAGGTTGGTCATTGATAACAGGCTGTTTTTAATAAATCTCAAATGAGGTTTGACCAGGGATAACTGGCCGTTTGTAATACATCTGCAATGAGGTTGGTTAGTGATATCAGGCCATTTGTTATGGATGTCCAATGAGGATGGACCAGTGATAACAGGCCGTTTGTAATGGATCTTCAATGAGGTTAGTACCGTGATAACAGGCCGTTTTTAATTGATCTCCGATGAGGTTGAATAAGTGATAACAGGCCGTTTTAAAAACTTCTCCAATGAGGTTGGACCAGTGAGAACAGGCCGTTTTTAATGGATCTCCAATTGGGTTGGTACCGTGATAATAGGCCGTTTGTAATACATCTCCAATGAGGTTGGACCATTGATAACAGGCCTTTTGTAATCGATCTCCAATGAGGTTGGTCAGTGATAACAGGCCGTTTTTAATGGATATCCAATGAGGTTGGTTCAGTGATAACATGCCGTTTTAAATACATCTCCAATGAGGTAGGACCCGTGCTAACAGGCCATTTTTAATACATCTCCAATGAGGTTGGTCCAGTGATAACAGGCCGTTTTAAATACATCTCCAATGAGGTTGGACCAGTGATAACAGGCCATTTGTAATACATCTCCAATGAGGTTGGTCCACTTGTAACAGGCCGTTTTTAATTGATCTCAAATGAGGTTGGTCTAGTGATAACAGGCCATTTTTAATGAATCGCGAATGAGGTTGGTCCAGTAATAACAGGCCGTTTTTAATGGATCTCCAATGAGGTTGGTCCAGTGATAACCGGCCGTTTTTAATGGATCTCCAATGCGGTTGGTCCAGTGTAAACAGGACGTTTTTAATGGATCTCCAATGAGGTTGGCCCAGTGATAACATGCCATTTTTAATAGATCTCCAATGAGGTTGGTCCAGTGATAACAGGCCGTTATTAATGGATCTCCAATTAGGTTGGTTCCGTGATAACAGGTCTTTTTTAATGGATATCCAATGCGGTTGGTCTAGTGATAACATGCCATTTTTAATGGATCACCAGGAAGGTTGGTTCAGTGATAACAGGCCGTTTTTAATACATCTCCAATAAGGTTGGTCAGTGATAAGAAAACGTTTTTAATACATCTCCAATGAGATTGGTCCAGTGATAACAGGCCATTTTAATACATCTCCAATGAGGTTGGTCAGTGATATCACTCCGTTTTTAATGGATCTGTTATGAGGTTTGTCCAGTGATAACAGGCCTCTTTTAAATGTATTTCCAATGAGGTTGGTCCAGCGATAACAGGCCGTATTTAATGGATCTCCAATGAGATTGGTCCAGTGATAACAGGCTTTTTTAATGGATCTTCAATGAGGTCGGTCCAGTGATTACAGGCCGTTTTTAATGGATCTCCAATGAGGTTGGATCCGTGATTACAGACCGTTTTTAATGCATCCCCAATGAGGAAGGTGCAGTGATAACATTCCGTTTTTACTACATCTCCAATGAAGTTGGTCATTGATAACAGGCCGTTTTTAATACATCTGCAATTAGGTTGGTAAGTGATAACAGGCCGTTTTGAATGGATCTCCAATGAGGTTGGTCCATTGATAACAGGCCGTTTTTAATACATCTCTAATGAGGTTGGTAAGTGATAACAGGCCGTTTTTAATGGATCTTGAATGAGGTTGTTCCAGTGATAACAGGCCGTTTTAAATGGATCTCCAATGAGGCTGGATCCGTGATAACAGACCGTTTTTAATGCATCTCCAATGAGGAAGGTTCAGTGAAAACAGGCCGTTTTTACTACATCTCCAATAAAGTTGGTCATTGATAACAGGCCGTTTTAAATACATCTCCAATGAGGTTAGTCTAGTGATTACATGCCGTTTTTAATGGATCTCCAATGAGGTTGGTCCAGTGATAACAGGCCATTTTTAATACATCTCCAATGAGGTTGGTCCAGTGATAACAGGCCATTTTTAATACATCTCCAATGCGATTGGTCCAGTGATAACAGGCCTTTTTTAATACATCTCCAATGAGGTTTGTTCCGTGATAACATGCCTTTTTTGTATACATCACCAATACGGTTGGACCAGTGATAACAGGCCGTTTTTAATACATCTCCAATGAGGTTAAACCAGTGATAACAGGCCGTTTTTAATGGATCTCTAATGAGGTTGTTTCCGTGATAAAAGGCCATTTTTAATACATCTCCAAGTAGGTTGGACCAGTTATAACAGGCCGTTTTTAATGGATCTCCAATACGGTTGGTCCAGTGATAACAGGCCGTTTTTAATGGATCTCCAATGAGGTTGGCCCAGTGATAACAGGCCGTTTTTAATGGATATCCAATGAGGTTGGTTTAGTGATAACAGGCCGGTTAAATGGATCTCCAATTAGGTTGGTCCACTGATAACAGGCCGTTTTTAATGGATCTCCAAGGAGGTTGGTCCAGTGATAAAAGGCCGTTTAAAATGGATCTCCAATGAGGTTGGTCCAGTGAAAACAAGCCGTTTTTAACGGATCTCCAATGAGGTTGGTCCAGTGATTACAGGCCGTTTTTACTGGATCACTTATGAGGTTGGACCAGTGATAACAGGCCATTTTTAATGGATCTCCAATGAGGTTGGTGCAGTGATATCTGGCCTTTTTTAATGGATCTCCAATGCTGTTGGTCCAGTGATAACAGGCCATTTTAAATGGATCACCATTGAGATTGGTACAGTGATAACAGGCCATTTTTAATACATCTCCAGTGAGGTTGGTCAGTGATAACAGGCCATTTTAATACATCTCCAATGATGTAGGTCCAGTGATAACAGGCCATTTTTAATACATCTCCAATGAGGTTGGTCAGTGATAACAGGTCGTTTTTAATGGATCACCAGTGAGGTTGGTCAGTGATAATAGGCCATTGTTCATACATCTCCAATGAAGTTGGTCAGTGATAACAGGCCATTTTTAATACATCTCCAATGAGGTTGGTCCAGTGATAACAGGCCATTTTAATACATCTCCAATGATGTTGGTACAGTGATAACATGCCATTTGTAATGAATCACCAGTGAGGTTGGTCCAGTGATAACAGGCCGTTTTTAATACATCTCCAAAAACGGGGCCTGTCCAGTGATAATGGGCCTTTTTTAATACATCTCCAATGAGGCTGGTCAGTGATAAACCGTTTTTAATAGAGGCTGGTCTAGTGATAACGGGCTTTTTTTACTGGATATCCAATGAGGTTGGTCCAGTGATAACAGGCCGTTTTTAATGGATCTCCAATGAAGCTGGTCCACTGATAGCAGCTTTCTTTAATGGATCTCAAATTAGATTGGTCCAGTGATAACTGGCCGTTTTTAATAGATATCAAACGAGGTTGGTCCAGTAATAACAGGCCGTTATTTTATGGATCTCCAATGAAGCTGGTCCACTGATAACAGTTTTCTTTTATGGATCTCAAATTAGGTTGGTCCAGTGATAACAGGCCGTTTTTAATGGATCTCCAATGAGGTTGGACCAGTGATAACAGGCCGTTTTTAGTGCATCTCCAATGGGGTTGGTTCCGTGATAACAGGCCGTTTTTAATACATCTCCAATGAGGTTGGACCAGTGATTATAACCCTTTTGCAATGGATCTTTAATGAGGTTGGTCAGTGATAACAGGCCGTTTTTAATGGATATTCAATGAGGTTGGCTCAGTGATAACAGGCCGTTTCAAATATCTCCAATGAGATAGGACCCGTGCTAACAGGCCATTTTAATACATCTCCAATGAGGTTGGACCAGTGCTTACAGGCCATATTTAATACATCTCCAATGAGCTTTGTCCAGTGATAACAGGCCGTTTTTAATTGATCTCAAATGAGGTTGGTCTAGTGATAACAGGCAATTTTAATGGATCGCCAATGAGGTTGGTCCAGTGATAACAGGCCATTTTTAATAGATCTCCAATGAGGTTGGTCCAGTTATACTTTTCACATAAGGTTTTGGATATGTGTGGATATCACAAGAAATTGGTGATTATGATATGTTTATCAAATTTTTAAGAAATAGATTGATTGACTGTTTTACTCAAAACTGACATGACACCGTTAGTAACTCAAGTCGTTGTCACCATTATAGTCATTTAAAAACCCTACTTAATATTGAGCGATATTTGATAATAGAAATGTCAGTCAAACACAAAATAGCCTATGCTAAATTTAGATGTTCAAATCATAAACTACAAGTTGAAACTGGCAGACATCTGAATATTACTTTCCAGAATCGCGTGTGTAATGTTTGTTCACAAATTAATATTAATATGACATATGTGGATTGTGAATATCATGCATTTTTCCATTGTGCTAAGTATACAAGTATTAGAAATCAGTGTCTGTTCAACTGGTATAACTCTGGTACTGAACTGAATAACTTCTATGACTTATTGTCATCGAATGATTTTGAAACTATTAGAAAATTAGCAGTGTATGTTTTCTATCTTATGAATTCTAGAAAAGACAAGATACATGTATTAACATGTACATCTGTACAATATTACTATGACACAACGTTGTAATTTCTGTATATTACATGATACGTATGTACAAAATTTGCAATGTTTGTTTTCTATCTTATAAATTGTAGAAAATACTAGATATATGTATAAACCTTTTAACATGTACATCTGTACAATATTTCTATGACACAACTTTGCAATTTCTATATATTACATGATATGTATGTAGAAAATCTGCAGCGTATGTTTTCTATCTTATGATTTCTAGAAAAGACTAGAGCATTTATATCTGTATAATATTACTATGACACAACTTTGCAATTTCTATATATTACATTATATGTATGTAGAAAATATGCAGTGTATGTTTTCTATCCTATGAATTCTAGAAAAAAGACTAGATACATGTACTAACACTTACATCTGTACAATACCACTAGGACACAACTTTGAAATTTCTGTATCTTACATGATATGTATTTTGGGCCGGAGCCCTCTGTTTCTTTAATATACTGTTGACTTGTTGACTTGACTTGACTTGACTTGATAACAGGCCGTTTTTAATGGATCTCCAATAAGGTTTTTTCCTTGATAACAGGCCTTTTTAAATGGATATCTAATGCGGTTGGTTCAGTGATAACAGGCCATTTTTAATGGATCACCAGTGAGGTTGGTTCAGTGATAACAGGCCGTTTTTAATACATCTCCAATGAGGTTGGTCAGTTATAAAAGGCCATTTTTAATACATCTGCAATCAGGTTGGTCCAGTGATAACAGGCCATTGTTAATGGATCACCAATGAGGTTGGTCAGTGATAACAGGCCATTTTTAATACATCTCCAATGAGGTTGGTTCAGTGATAACACCGTTTTTAATGGATTTCCAATGAGGTTGGTCCAGCGATAACAGGCCGTTTTAAATGGATCTCCAATGAGGTTGGTCAGTGATAACGGGCCGTTTTTAATGGATCTCCAACGAGGTTGGTCCAGTGATAACAGGCCGTTTATAATGGAGCTTCAATGAAGTTGGTCAGTGATAACAGGCCGTTTTTTTATGGATTTCCAATGAGGTTGGACCGGTGATAACAGGCCGTTTTAAATGGATCTCCAATGAGGTTGGTCAAGGATATCAGGCCGTTTTTAATAAATCCCCAATGAGGTTAGTCCAGTGATAATAGGCCTTTTTTTAATAAATCTCCAATGAGGTTGGTCCATTGATAATAGGCCGTTTTTATTGGATATCCAATGAGGCTGGTCAATAATAACAGGCCGTTTTGAATAAATGTCCAATGAGGTAAGTCCAGTCATAATAGGCATTTTTAAATAAATCTCCAATGAGGTTGGTCCATTGATAATAGGTCTTTTTAATTGGATATCCAATGAGGTTGGTCAATGATAACAGGCCGTTTTAAAAAAATCTCCAATGAGGTTGGTCAGTGATTATTGGCCGTTTTTAATAAATCTCTAATGAGGTTGGTCCAGTGATAAAAATCCGTTTTTAAAGGATTTCCAATGAGGTTGGACCAGTGATAACAGGCCGTTTTTAATGGATCTCCAATGAGGTTGGTCAGTGACAACAGGCCGTTTTTTATGGATATCCAATGAGGTTAGGTCCAGTAATAACAGTCCGTTTTTAACACAACTGCAATGAGGTTGGTCAGTGATAACAGGCCGTTTTTAATAAATCTCCAATGAGATTGGTCCAGTGTTAATAGGCCGTTTTTAAATAAATCTCCAATGAGGCTGGTCCAGTGATAATAGACCGTTGTTAATGGATCTCCAATAAAGTTGGTCAGTGATAACAGGCCGTTTTTGATACATCTCTAATGAGGTTGGTCCAGTGAGAATAGGCCGCTTTTAATAAATCTCCAATGAGGTTGGTAAGTGATAACAACCGTTTTTAATAAATCTCCAATGAAGTTGTTCCAGTGATAATTGGCCGTTTTTAATGGATCTCCTATGAGGTTGGTCCAGTGATACTATGCCGCTTTTAATGGATCTCCAATGAGGTTGGTCCAGTGATAACCGGCCGTTTTTAATGGACCTCCAATGAGGATGGTCCAGTGATAACAGGCCGTTTTAAATGGATCTCCAATGAGGTTGGTCAGTGATAACAGACCGTTTTTAATGGATCTCCAATGAGGTAGGTCAGTGATAACAGGCCGTTTGTAATGGATTTCCAATGAGGTTGGTCCAGTGATAACAGGCCGTTTTTAATGGATCTCCAATGAGGTTGGTCCAGTGATAACAGGTCGTTTTTAATGGA
>VMBQ01000323.1:57845-70421 GCA_007657795.1 Dreissena rostriformis | reverse complement strand
AAACTACAACCGCTGCTCCAACAACCACTGAAACAACAACCGCTGCTCCAACAAGCACTGAAACAACAACCCCTGGAAGAACTCGAAGAACTACAACCGCTGCTCCAACAACCACTGAAACAACAACCGCTGCTCCAACAACCACTGAAACTATTACTGCTGCCCCAACAACCGCTGCTCAAACAACTGCTGCTCCATGTAGCTGCTGTCGTAGAAAGAAGGTATGTTCCGAGAAATGCTGCGAACGCAAGTTCCATCGATTCGATCAGGTGTGCACATGCTGTCCACCAAACACCAGCCATTTTGAAGAAAAGGATTCCAGTAGTCAAGAAGAAAATGAGCAGATCTCCGAATAAGACAGCGACGCATTCATTTAGAGGACTAGTTATTGTTGACAATGAGTTTCCGTTAAATTATTATAGTTTTTTGTGTTAAATCGACACAATCCGTCTTACGTACAATAAGAATTGCAACTTAATCAAAATAATACAAACTAATATACAGTATCTAACGTGTTTTTATTCTTTATAAGGCTCAAAACACATACTTTTAGAATGCAGTGATAGAATATAATGACGTTGTATTGTTTTGAATATTTCTAACTCTTGTCTGCTTCTATCATGCGAAATCGAGCTAGAAAGTGCTTATTTAGTGTTGTATGGGCAACAAGTTAATTGTTATTGACTGACCGGTTGAACCAAACATTACCCGGAGCAAATGTAATCACGGTTGCTACGAAACAAAACAATAAAGGAACACAGTTTGAACACAGTTTGAAGTTTTTTAGGTTTTTTATCGATCATTTGGTGATTACTATATACTTTTGTCATATATTTGGACTAAACGAAAATTGTGACAGTTTTTTTAGGTAAAAACTGACACGTTAGATGCTACCTTAACATAATTGGAGACGTGCAACTGATCATTTTAAGTAAATAGGGCAATTATTGTGTTATTCTTTCGTTCACGAAAATGTGTGTCGTGTTCTGAGAAAACTGGGCAAAATGCTTGTGCGTAAAGTGTCATCCCAGATTAGCCTGTGCAGTCCGCACAGGCTAATCAGGGACGACAATTTCCGCTTTTATGGAATATTTCGGTTAAATGATGTCTTTTCTTAGCGAAAATCCAGTTTAGGCGGAAAGTGTCGTCCCTGATAAGCTTGTGCGGACAATTTACGCACATAAATTTTGCCCCGTTTTCTCAGAACACGACACATTAAATACAAATAAAATGTATAATTGTACAACATTTTTTTGAACGGAAATTTAAATGTGTTTATTAGCAATAATTGTTTAACCAAAAATAATAGAGATAGTTTCAGAAAAAAACAAGTTTCATTTATGTATTTAATAAACACATTTATAATATATACTGCATAGCAACAAAAAAAGCTCCTTTGTGTCCTAATGTTAAGAAAACAGTAATACATTTAATGATGTTAAAATAAATAATATCTGAGTGATGACATTATGTTTCTCTTGAAATTATAAAAGTACTGCTAGTTTATCGTAACAAATTAATAATCAGTTTCTTTAAAACGTTAACATTTTATACAAACAAAGCTAAGCTTAAACATGGTTTTTAAGTTATTTTACTAAGCATATCATCACAATTTAGATAACTAATTTCAATGATTCAATTGTAATGCAACCATTTAGAAAAAGATCATCCATGAACTTATTCAAGCTTGAGGTTTAATGCAAACACATTTTAATGGGTGATTCGACCTTTGCCAAGCAAACAATGCTCGACACACACCACATTTAAAAAAACAGGTGGCAGTACTTATACCATTTTCTATTGACCATCACCACGTGGTGTTTTATAGCGGCATGTATATGATCTAGCTGTAGTCAGAGCAAATCATATGTGTCGTGTTCTGAGAAAACTGGACATATTGCTTGTGCGTAAATTGTCATCCCAGATTAGCCTGTTTATGTTTGTATGTTTGCATACTTGAGCCATTCACAACAGTACAAGTGCCGAGTGATCCATTTACTTTGTACTATGGGAAACGCATCAACTACTTGAACTATATATTAAGTTTAAAATTGAAATTATTTAAAAACTCCTTCTGTACTTTTCCGGATGCCTTATTCTATTTTGCATTTAATTCACATTGCAGGGACAAAATAAACCTTTATTACGTATAGAACTGAAATACATACATTAACGTTATTAACAATTCATTGTCCAGATTCATATAAAAGTACCAATATTTGTTTAAAAGACACTGAACTGTTAATTGATGAGTAGCATAAATCGTACAATTTTCAATATACACTAAAGTCGAAAGTTGAAGAATTTCATAACTGTCATCAATTTAAATATTTTCCATCATTTTCTGATCATTGGCGATAGGCAACCAGATAAAACGTAAAATACGCGTTTATTTTTTTTTTATTTTCCCTCTGTTTTTAAAGAGACTATAGCATCTCAATAGGATTCAATGGTGGCAAGTTAAAACAATCTTATAATGAGACTGTAAGATATTAATACAATATGTTATGGTTAATGGCATACATTATTCAAGAATTCCGGTATAAAAATCAATATGAGAAACATGTATGTAGTTTTTTGCCCTTTAATTATTGTTTATTGTTTCGTCATCAAAGTGGTTATGTTCCATATATGTCTTAGTTAATTAATGTCTCACACATATCCTAGTGTAGAGTTTTTTTTTACCATATAATTGCATGTATACTCGAATATCGATTACAATTTGCGTCCTCTAATACCGAGATACGCTGTATGTTCCGAGTGTTTCAACGCTGGCCGAAATGTCTGGATGGAATGTTTTGTAACGGAAGCCTCGAAATTGCTGCCTTAGAAACAGTCGGTTATGTTTTTTATATATTGTTCGTATATGTGCACTTATTTGTGTTTGTTTATATATTGTTCGCATATGTGTACTTATGTATGTGTGTTTTCAAGAGTAGTCTGTATTATAGCTCGACACCATTGAACTGGCACTCTTGAACGCAATAATCATTAATTATACGCTTGGATACACATGTTTAACCCATTTATGCCTAGTGGACTCTCCCATCCTTCTAAATTGGATCAATTTATTTCCAAAATTAGGGACGTCTAGTATATTTATTTCTATATTTAGAATATTTCTTACAGAAATTCCTTTAAGCAAACAGCGGAGACCCTGATGAGACGCCGCATCATGCGGCGTCTCATCTGGGTCTACGCTGTTTGCCAAGGCCTTTTTTCTAGACGCTCTAGGCATAAATGGGTTAAATTCGGTTTTGTTCATATACATTTAGAACGATTTAAATTAGACCGTAAAAGTATACGTTGCGAGAGCCGCTACAGTCGATTTAAATCCCTTTAAGTGTTTAAGTCTCATAACGATTTTTTTTTATATTTTTTTTGTGCGATCAACAATTGTTAATCTTATCGAAGAAACAAGCGACTTTTGAACGAACAAGGTGAACAATCGCACGCATTGAGACACGGATTGCTAAGAAATTGAAATGAAATGTGAACAAAATCGTTTAATAACGGACTGCGCTTTACTATCTGATGGTCGAATTAGNAATTTTCATTGAATTCAGAACGTCTTAAAAGGGACATGTTGTTGTTATGTTGTCTAAGTTATCTCTATAACATCAATAGGATGATAAACAGTGCTCACACATCTCGACCTGTGCGTTCAGACACACTCTTTATAAATTTGAATGGGTTGTGTATATTTCAAACTTGCGATTTAAAAAGCGATACCTTAATTTTGAAAAATGAGTTGCGTCAAAGGTTATGCAATAGCGAACAAATGCAGTGCCTTCAGCGCTTTGATTTATATATTGTTCGTATATGTGCACTTATTTGTGTTTTTTTTATATATTGTTCGCATATGTGTACTTATGTATGTGTGTTCTCAAGAGTAGTCTTTATTATAGCTCGACACCATTGAACTGGCACTCTTGAACGCAATAATCATTAATTATACGCTTGGTTACACATGTTTAACCCATTTATGCCTAGTGGACTCTCCCATCCTTCTAAATTGGATCAATTTATTTCTAAAATTAGGGACGTCTAGTATATTTATTTATATATTTAGAATATTTCTTACGGAAATTCCTTTAAGCAAACAGCGGAGACCCTGATGAGACGCCGCATCATGCGGCGTCTCATCTGGGTCTACGCTGTTTGCCAAAACCTTTTTTCTAGACGCTAGGCATAAATGGGTTAAATTTGGTTTTGTTCATATACATTTAGAACGATTTTAATTAGACCGTAAAAGTATACGTTGCGAGAGCCGCTACAGTCGATTTAAATCCCTTTAAGTGTCTTAGTCTCATAACGAAATTAATGGGTTTTTTTGTGCGATCAACAATTGTTAATCTTATCGAAGAAACAAGCGACTTTCGAACGAACAAGGTGAATAATCGCACGCATTGAGAAACGGATTGCTAAGAAATTGAAATGAAATGTGAACAAAATCGTTCAATAACGGACTGCGCTTTACTATCTGATGGTCGAATTAGTACGAAAACATGTAAACATGAACTACTTTAAAATTTAAAATTTAAGATCAACACATGGGCAGATGTACGACAGATAAAATCTTGATGTTATCCGGGCAACCGCTTTATTTAGAAATATTAGTCTTATTGTGGTGTACTATGGCAAGGGAGGTAGCCTTACCTATGACAAGGAACATTTTGTACTGCGATTTTCTACCCTTAAATGTTATATCTACATAGCACTTGTTTTTAATAAAGTAAAGGCTAGAAAAATCGTCACATATTGTTTACCTAAGGTTATTGATATTTGGGTTTCAATTTTATCTTCGATAGCTACAATCCACGTGTACTATGAGATTACACGTGAAATTACTTTATTTATAATTATATGCATTTAAGACGATGTACTTATGCATACGTCTCAGTAAACTGTATGTTCTGTTCTGTTCTGTTCTGTACTGTGATCATGTTCATTATGGGTCTTAACCCTTTGCATTGTGGGAAATTTGTCGTCTGCTAAAATGTCGTCTGCTGAATTTCTAAAATTAGCATTTTCTTTGATTTTTTTTCAAAGACCACTATCAGAATAGCAAACAGTTTGGATCCTGATGAGACGCCACGTTCTGTGGCGTCTCATCAGGATCTAAACTGTTTGCAAAGACCTTTAAAATCCGGTTCCAGCGCTCAAAGGGTTAATAGACGTTTTTCATCACAGCTTTACGCTTAATTCATGTTGAGTTTCTATGCATTCTACATCATTACAATATTTATGTGAAAGCGACTTTATCGTTACCGTGCCATTTGTTCACCTAAAACAAGTTTGTATTAAAGGAGACGAAGATATCGGTCGTTTTTACTTAAACGCTGCAACTTGTTAATTGTATCCATAATAATTATATCGTTATTGACGCAATCATGCACATGCACACAAAAAAATGTGTAACAATGGCACACCAGTTTATATATATGCTGTTTAACATCTACACATCTTCGTGAACAACTCGATTATATTGCCCATCAATTACAAAGGCCGATCTACAGTTATGTGTGTTTTACATTTAATAAGGTCCTTCCGCGCCTAATGCTGCATAATGTGATGACCCGGAGTGTGTCCCAGCACTCATACATAATTTAAGAAATTTGCAATGTCCAGCTATTTTATTTTTAGAGAAAGCTATTATAATTTGTGGTCTTGTGCTAAGTGGGAATCCATATAAACATGAAATCATACAACAAAACGTAATGCGCATTTGAAACAATGTTAACAAATAATTATGATACCAATATAACATATTATTATTATGAAATGTAAAGTTTGTCTGCAAAAACACACTTAAATGGAAAGTAATAATGCTATCAAAAGAACATGGATATAAATCACCATGCTGTATTACCCCCCACATCTCTGAAAAATAATGAAAGCAAAGATAGTTTGTTCTTTCATTTAAAATGATAATGCATCCTCAACGACATAACATACACAGAATAGAATACACAAAAATAAATGTTCAGTTAATTAAGCAGATTCGACTAAGCAAATTCAACAGGAATACCGATACTTCGTGTTTATACAAACAGGAATACCAGTACCACGCGTAGATACAAACAGGAACACTACGTATATATACAAAGAATGATACTACGTATAGTTACAAACAGGAATACTGATACAACGTATAGATACAAACAGGAATACTGATACAACGTATAGATACAAACAGGAATACTGACACAACGTATAGATACAAACAGGAATACTGATACAACGTATAGATACAAACAGGAACACTACGCATATATCGTATAGATACAAACAGGAATGCTGATACAACGTATAGATACAAACAGGAATACTGATACAACGTATAGATACAAACAGGAATACTGATACTACGTATAGATAAAAACAAGAATACTACGTATAGAAACAAACAAGAATAATACGTATAGAAACAAACAAGAATACTACGCATAGATAAAAACAAGAGTACTACGTATAGAAACAAACAAGAATACTACGTATAGAAACAAACAAGAATACTACGTATAGAAACAAACAAGAATACTACCTATAGATGCAAAGAAGAATACTACGTATATATACAAACAGGAATACCGGTACTACGTATAGATACAAACATGTATACTGCGGATAGATACAAACAAGTATATATCGTATTGATACATAAAGGAATACTACGCTTAGATACGCACAGGAATACTACGTATATATATAAACAAGAATACGCGTATTGATTTAAACAGGAAAACTACGTACAGACACAAACAAGATCAATACTTATATATACGAACGGGAATACTACGTTTAGATACAATCATGAATACTACATATGGATATAAACAGGAATGTTACGTTAATCGACTTAACAAGTAATACAAAACCAGTTGTCTCTTCGCGAAGTGATGTATTTTTAAACGAATTTCTTACATAAACAAAACCAATATAAAAGGGGAATGTACTGAACTAAGGTTCTCAGTCTGAACGTTCGGCCTTCGGAATGTTGTGTCAGGGTATACATGTATCTAAAAATGCAAGATCGATGTATCAATTTGAAACACATCATAATGTAGATAGATCTGATAGGAGGGAAGTGCAGTGCACAAGAGCCACAATTCTTTCTATCGCGTATGTAATTCTTAGAGTTATTCTTTTATTACAATGCTTAATCTTAGTTCTAGTCATATCTAGATAACTATACAAACGTCTTAACATGAAACTTCATAGGTACATAGCTCGCATCGAAGGACGTGTAGTGCATACGAGCTCTTGCTTACTTAAAGGGGCCGTCCAAGAGATTTTGGCATGTATTGAAGCTTGTCATTAAATGCTTTAAATGCTTTATATTGATAAATTTAAACATTTGAACTAAAAATCTCCAGTAAAAAAAACAGGAATACAATTTAAAAAAAGGAAAAAAGTAACCCTCAAAAGAGATCGAACCACTGGCCCCTGGATTCCTGGAGTCCTGGAGAAAAAAGCTACCCGCCTATACCACTCGACCATCCACGCTCATGTTTGTAGAGGATGTATTTTTTAGCTATATAAGCAATCCTCGTAGTTTCCCAAAATATCGTTTCGCGTCGATACGACGCTTTATCTGTTGGACGGCCCCTTTAATTTTATAATTTGTTAATTGTAATATTTAAATGGTGTCCGGGACCTATCTTACAAACTAGATCTATTACACGTATGCATTATAACTTATAAGTGGAAAATATTGAATATATAAAAACTAGATATATACATATAACACCTGAGGGGAAATACTATTTAACAGAGCGTCATGCGGGGGTATTTTAGGCACGATTTGTTTCATACATGTATCTACATGTAGTCTTCTATTCGTAGTTAGCTACTTATAAGGAAATATGTATCAAAATAGACGTATTACTTGAATAATATCGTTATCATGACATGCAGACAAACTTCTGCTTAAGATTCAACATATGTTGAAATAGCGTCCTTTATTGAGAACACGCATAAGTAGTAGTAGAAGTAGAAGTAGAAGTAGTAATAGAAGTAGTAGTAGTAGTAGTNTCTAAATTGGATCAATTTATTTCCAAAATTAGGGATGTCTAGTATATTTATTTCTATATTTAGAATATTTCTTACAGAAATTCCTTTAAGCAAACAGCGCAGACCCTGATGAGACGCCGCATCATGCGGCGTCTCATCTGGGTCTACGCTGTTTGCCAAGGCCTTTTTTCTAGACGCTATGCATAAATGGGTTAATTTGTTTATCAAGAAGTATTTCTCAAGTGTTCATGTATAATATCTTGTTTTTATACTTTAACGTTTTAACAAAAATGCGTCTACAACGTTTCTAGGCGCGGCGGACTCTGCTTTGAAGCCGTTCGCTTTCTCTCTCAGATCCGGTAAGAAAAGCTTACAATAATGATTTCCATATATAGATACATATATAATAAATATAGACAATATGTTAAATTCCATGTTATCAAAAAAATCAAAATTTAAAAAAGGATCAAATAATAGTATCAATATGCACACAACAGTGACAATGTGCGCCAACAATTTAGAATATCATAATCTAATTCAACATTTTATCATAATATAATTCAGAGAAGTAATTAATTATTTAATGTCTGTATCTTTCGGATAAAATATTTATCGAAAATAAAGTTAAACAATAACAGGAAACACTCATTGTTCATTCCATATTGCCAAATACAAGATCCCATAGCGCAAACAATCTAACTATGGCACATTCCTACATAGTTAAATCAGACGCCGCACACTTATTTAGTTAAAAATTATTAACAATGCAAAGTTGCACTTATATCTTCCAGTCGCATGGTACACTTTCATGTTAAAATCCAGTTGTGCAATTACACGACACACTCATAGTGTCCAATCACACGGTTTACGTATATTTTTAATGAATAACATGGTACAATCATATTCCCCAATCACACGACACAATCATATTCCCCAATCACACGACACAATCACATTCCCCATTCACACGACACAAACATATTCCCCATTCACACGACACACTCATATCACCATGTGACATGACGCAATCATAATATTGAAGCGAGCGCCGCTATCATATCAGTCAATCACATGACGCACACATATGCATGTAAGCAATAACATGACGCAATACATTTCTACAATCACACGACACACTCATATTGTCCAATCACACGATACACTCGTAACGTGCAATCCCATATAACATATATATTGTTCAAACACATGCACGCTCATATTGTCCAATCACATGACACACTCGTAACGTGCAATCCCATATCAAACCCAAATTGTTCAAAGACATGCATGTTCATATTGTCAAATCACACGACACACTCATATTGTCCAATCACACGACACACTTGTAACGTGTTATCCTATATTACACCCATATTGTGCAATCATATGCACACTCATTTTGTCCAATCACACGACACACTCGTAACGTGCAATCCCATATCACACCCATATTGTTCAATCATATGCACACTCATATTGTCCAATCACACGACACACTTGTTACGTGTAATCCCATATCACACCCATATTGTTCAATCATATGCACGATCATATTGTCCAATCACACGACACATTCGTAAAGTGCAATCCCATATCACACCCATATTGTTCAATCATATGCACGCTCATATTGTCCAATCACACGACACACTCGTAACGTGTAGTCCCATATCACACCCATATTGTTCAATCATATGCACGCTCATATTGTCCAATCACACGACACACTCGTAACGTGCAATCCCATATCACACCCATATTGTTCAATCACACGCACGCTCATATTGTCCAATCACACGACACACTCGTAACGTGCAATCCCATAACACACTCATATTGTTCAAAGACATGTACGTTCATATTGTCAAATCACACGACACACTCATATTGTCCAATCACACGACACACTCGTAACGTGTAATCCCATATCACACCCATATTGTTCAATTATATGCACGTTCATATTGTAAAATCACACGACACACTCGTAACGTTTAATCCTATATCACACCCATATTTTCCAACCATATGCATGCTCATATTGTCCAATCACACGACACACTTGTAACGTGTAATCCCATATCGCACCTATATTGTTCAATCATATGCACGCTCATATTGTTCAATCACACGACACACTCGTAACGTGCAATCCCATATCACACCCATATTGTTCAATCATATTCACGTTCATATTGTATAATTACACGAAACACTCGTAACGTGCAATCCCATATCACACCCGTATTGTTCAATCATATGCATGCTCATATTGTCCAATCACACGACACACTTGTAACGTGTAATCCCATATCGCACCTATATTGTTCAATCATATGCACGCTCATATTGTTCAATCACACGACACACTCGTAACGTGTAATCCCATATCACACCCATATTGTTCAATCATATGCACGCTCATATTGTCCAATCACACGACACACTCGTTATGTGCAATCCCACATCACACCCATATTGTTCAATCATATGCACACTCACATTTTCCAATCACACGGTACACTCAAAACGTGTAATCCCATATCACACCCATATTTTTCAAACATATGCACGCTCACATTGTCCAATCACCTAGTACACTCATAACGTGTAATACCATATCACACTCATATTGTTCAATCACATGCACGCTCACATTGTCCAATCACCTGGCACACTCGTAACGTGTAATTCCATATCACACCATATTGTTCAAGCGCATATCACACTCATATTGTCTAATCACATGTAAAGCTCACATTGTCAAATCTCACGACGCTCTCTTATCGTTGCGGCTTATAAGGCCGTGGTGCAGCAGACGTCAAAGATCGACTACATCTTCCAGGACGCCACCACGTTCTGCACGATAGGTCACGTGAGGTCAGTCCTTGTATACTTGCATGTTTTAAAATAGTTTGCAGATTCAAATCGCTGAGGCTGCATTATACTAATTCATCGATATAATGTATGGTATAGTCTCTAAGAAAACACATTTTAATTTCCAGAAAGACATCTTTTCAATTAAAAACATTGGTTTTGATTTTCTTTCTCCGACCTATGTGCAGGGACAGAATTTATGTTCATTATGAAGTCACTGGTATAATTTTTAATTGGAGACTACAGTGAGAAATTTGCGCGCGAGCGAGTTTCGCTTATCTAAAAAGTAGCCTTATAATAATGTTGAAAAAAATGTGCACTTTGATTACTGTAGAGTACTTTCTAACATATATGAAATGCTTTTAACTTAGAATGCTTTTTAATGAAAGTATGGTTACGGGGGTCTTAATGTGCAAAATCTTGACTTTATTTTTGACTAAAGATAAAGGTTTAACATTAAACTACATAAGGATTGAAATAGTATGTAGTGACCTTTATAATAAACAGGCAACGATCGCAAAGGGGCAATTTGTAAATGGAATAACGTTGGTATTGCCTAGTTTAATCGCCTTTATATACTTAGACGGCAAACATGAAGTACAAATTTAGTGTTTGATTCGTTTATTTTTAATCTATAACTTAAAGCATAAATAAAAGCTTAAAACTCGATTTAAGCATCTAACGGCACACCAAATCATTAAAAAATAATAAACACGTTTTAGACAGTGTGTATGGCTATTTCATTCAATTTCTTAAAACTGATCCCGTTATTTGAGTGATTGATACAAGTTTGGTTTATGTGACCGTGATATTAGACTTTCGACTAAATAATATTCCGAAGTCGTTTTGATTTAACATAATAATAGTTATACGTAATACAATATACTGAAAACATGCAACTCAACATGTTCGGATAAATTTATAATATAAGTAAATCTTCATTCGTGTAGATAACGAAGCGAAGTCTAAATACGGCAGGGAATAACCATCGAGTACAACTTCAAACTAAGTGATATCAAAATAAAACATGTTCTGACGATCTTAGACAATTAAGTTATAAATTGATTTTATTAAAAAAAAAACTTTCTTGCAGAATGACTACTTGCGAGTATAAAAGACGCGTGGCCTGTCCTGCTTTTTAAATTTTATTTTTTTTAAGGAAAATATAAAGCTTTCAGCGTTTGCCATAGACGTGAGTAGTCCCGTTTTCGATCATGTTATACTTTCCGTTGGGTTACATTTATAGTGTCCGTAAGCTGTCTATCGTAATATAAAGTATCCTTTAATAGTTTAGTGTTGGCCAGTTTTATCCACCGCATGTCTAATACTAGTAAAATACTGATCGGGTTGGTAGACAAATTGTTACACACTTCCCCCGGGTCTTCAGTTTTGACTATTCAATCTACACGTCTCTGCGTCCACGAGTACTATGTGCATGCACCTGTTGGTCATGTATGTAAAGGAGATGTTAATCCATGTATCAATATGACAAAATATGTTACCAGTTTATCAGATATTTAAATCGCTGTCTTAATACGTATCGGTAGATAATTCCTAGTAGCTCAGTCAGCGTCTCCGCTACCGCAGGTACTCTATGCACTTGGCGGCCACGGACCACTACCCTGTGAGTTCGCAAGCGAAGTGTTCCACCTACCGGCAACCTACGACAAGGCCACCTACATC
>VMBQ01000323.1:32655-57585 GCA_007657795.1 Dreissena rostriformis | reverse complement strand
TTGTTGTTGTTGTTGTTGTTATTATTATTATTATTATTATTATTATTATTATTATTATTATTATTATTATTATTATTATTATTATTATTATTATTGTTATTATTATTATTATTATTAATCTTTATTATTAGTATTATTGTTGTTGTTTTTGTTATTATCCCCCTTGATAGCACGTGGTGACCGAAGTTGACATCGGCAAGATCTTTACCAACAGGTTCATGGCCAGGCTCCGCGATATCTTCAATTTCGTAATGCTCAACGTAAGTGGTTCACCTTTACACGCTTCTAGAACAAACTCGTACATCAGTGCTTCCAAAATTATTGGTTATTCTAGTCACCATTTGCGCTGTTGTACTATAAATACATCGATAACATCAAATTTTAGTTAAATATTATAATATGGGTTACGAAAGTGTGAAGCGAATCTACATTTTGATTAGTCGTGCTCGTGTACACGTTAGCTGCAATTTGTCCAAATATATATATTAAATGTTTAAATGTTTAGTGTACAGACTTATTCGCGACATTGTGTATACAACTGCGATAATCGTATTATAAAATAACGAACGCTGACAGCAATCTCATTTGAAATCTGTATATTAAACAGTCGTTGATGCTGTTGTGTTGTTTCTGCGCTTCTTAGTCCAAGAATGTATTACGAATCAGCATATTGGTAGAGTTTACGATTTGAAAATTGTGTACGTATTGTCTTTCCATTAGCCTTTAAGAGGTAGTAATATTATAAGTATATATATATATATAATATATAATATTACTACCTCTTAAAGGCTAATGGAAAGACAATACGTACACAATTTTCAAATCGTAAACTCTACCAATATGCTGATTCGTAATACATTCTTGGACTTAGAAGCGCAGAAACAACACAACAGCATCAACGACTGTTTAATATACAGATTTCAAATAAGATTGCTGTCAGCGTTCGTTATTTTATAATACGATTATCGCAGTTGTATACACAATGTCGCAAAATAAGTCTGTGCAGTAAACATTTAATGTCACATCTTAAATTCTACTTGCCGATGATAAAATCACACATTTTGAAGCAAACATGTATTTTCCATCACAACTTTTTCAGCTTTAGTGGTAAACATGTAATATAAAAACAACAACAACAACTTTTGCGGTGAATTGCAATTGCTCAACACACATGTTGTGGTTAACATGTTCTTTCAAACAAAACATTCACAATTTGTAACGTAAGGATGTTATTGCAACTTTTGTTTATAAATATGAACGTTCCAACTCATCTTATGTTGTTTACATTTAATTGCAAACAGATGTTTACATTTGCTTTGGTAAACATACCATTACAGTACAACGTTTCGGTAAAAAAGAAATTGTAAAGCAACTTTTCGGAAAATATGAGTTTCCCAATGTCAAACAGGTTACAGACGACATCAGCATGGCTGGTCCGCAAGATGGCTACCAGAGCTCTCACGTCATCGATTTGGACGCGTTCAAATACCGACACGAATACAGATTCATTGTCGACGTCATGGAAGACCAATTAGCGATCGGAGACTTTTACTAAAACGATGTAATCGTCAAAACTGTGCAGGTGGGACAAATCTGTTTGTTGTAACGTTCTTGAGTTTGAAGGTTATACAAAGAATAAAACCTGATAATCTAATGGTGATTCACTCTCAAACCTCATTATTTGTTCTTATGCAATCTGGTTAATAAAGATTCTTCTATTTTACGAAATGATCTGAACGGTTTTTATATAATGTAATACATTTCGTAGTTGTAAATATCTCTTTTAATCATCTTATCATTTAAATTTCCCAGCTATATTGCATTTTTAAAACCACGTTTTCAAGTGTGAAGTGGTGGAAATGGTGTCCGCATAAAGACCGGGATCACGGGTTCGATCCCCACTGTGAGAGCGTTCTTGAGAAAGACACCAAATACGGGTTCCTACCAGGAAACGGACTTGAGAGCGTTTCAATAAGCCTTCGGCTTTCGATGCAATCGAGCTAAAATAAATAGGTTAAGACTAAGTGTGACCAACATTTTTAAGACTTCATAATTTCATAATTACATTAATGGTCAGCTTGATTATTTTGTTCCTCAACTAAGATTTGCTAGTAGGGAGCTTATTTAAGTCGGTCGATCCATTGGTTGACCACTTTTGTTTAATGTTTCATAGCAAAAGAATAAATCCAATCTTTAAACTTGTTAAAATAATCGAAATGAAAATATCGGAGACAATCTACGACCGAATTTTCTCAGCTCAGTCATGACTGCAAAAAGGAGCTTTAACCAGTTTCCCATACGACAGTGTTCATCTGATCTTCATCAAATGTGAAACCATATCTTAATCGCTTTGAACCTTCAGAGTACATAACTCGGGACGTAACGTTTGTCTAAAATCTCATGTTGTTCATTCTTCAAACGATAGACGTCGCCTTGGACACTAAGTTCTGGGCGTACCTCTAGTATTTTGTCGGCCAGGATATGTGCCCGCCGACGCCGCCAGCAAGCTTCTCACGTGGCAGACGAACATCGTGCGCGCGCTCAAGGAGTGCCCGACCTTTAAGCAGGCCACTCAGCCCCCGAGTGCGTGAGCGTATATAAATTCTTACATCGAACGATGTCGTTCCTACTGCGGACGATACACCCACTTCTATGACCGGTCACCCAATTACAAGAAGCGTTGTGACAACCTGGTCAATTGTAAAATTCAATTAAAGATTCGTTCAAATACCCATAAAAAGTGGGATAAATGATTTTGTTGTTCAGTTATTCACGAATTAGATAGATACAATTAATATGTATACAGACAGACTAGACTGTCTGTCTGTCAAATAATATTTATACAATCGGTACTAATTTTATGCCTGTTTTCCTCTCATTTTATTGTTACCTTCAGGGGCAATATGTTACTGACGGTAGATTAGCGAATTTCATTCTCAAGTGATGGTATTAAATATTTATCGTGGAAAGGTATTTCGTATTTCCCGAGAATAGAAAGCATATTCATCTTCAACAAGTATCCTAAAAACTTAAAAGCGAGCCTCGCTCTGTGAAAAGAGGGTTAAATGCATGTGCGTAAAGTGTCGTCCCAGATTAGCCTGTTGAGTCCGCACAGTCTAATCAGGGACGGCACTTTCCGCTTTTAAAGGAATAATCTTCTTGACGAAAATCCAGTTAAGGCGAGATGTGTCGTCCTTGATTTGCCTGTGCGGACTGCACACGCTAATCTGGGCCGACACTTTACGCACATGCAGTTAACCCCGTTTTCTCCGAGCGCGACTCAAGTATATATTTCATCCCGCGGTCTCACCTTAGAGGTTCCGCTGTCCATGCCCGCGACCTGGCCGCTTGGTTCATACAGCGTGCCCAAGCCCGCGTCTGGCTGTCCCGAGGGCTTCGTAGAGGGAACTGTCACTCTACCTCAGGCCCAGCACTCCGGCAGCGGACCCACGGGAATGCATCTAGATGGTAAGAACAGGTTCTGTTTGCCATATTTTTACGAGCACAGGCTTAACCTTTGGGAATGTTCACGTACTGAATGATATTTCTTATCCATGCATTGCTTTTTTACTTCATAAGAAGTACTTTTTAAACGCATTGTTTTGAACGAATTAGACTATGGCCCCATGAAAGAGAAATCTATGGATCTGATGTTCAAAGAAACATGGCTGAAATTTCACAACCGTGTCCTATAAACGAAAGCCTCTGAATGAACCGCTGAAAGACTGACGGGATGCGAGACAACTACCATTTGCCACCCTCATATCCTATACAGATTTTAAGCCGATTCACATTCGACCAGTTTATTTGTGTCAACAGGGACGCTGGCTAAGGACTCGTACGGCCTGATGTACTGCACGAAGGAGGACCCGAGTCCGACCCAGTACGACATCTACTGGCCCAGGGGCGACTACTGCATCCAGCAGTACGACAGCATGTGTCCGTATGCCTTCACAACTGGCAAGATCAAGATGTGCGCGCCATCGGCGTCAACCACTTCCAGTTAGACAACAGAGTCATGTACTTAAACGATAAGGATGTTGGTCGGATAAAGTACTTTTACATATTGTATGTGAAAGTAATAAGCTGGAAATTTAAAAAAGCACATTTGTTAATTCCAGGCATAGTTCCGACCGGCACTTACGGTTCCAACAACACAGAGCTGATCTTTTGCTGCAGGTGAGCACCTAACCGTGACCACGTGACAATGTTTAACCACATGATAATGTTTCATGTTCTGTAAATCCTTGGTGTGTAAGTCTATTTTGTTCCGATTTGAAACTTTTTTGTCATTTTTTTGAGGGCGTAGTATTTATTTTACGTTCTCTTATTCCAGGAACGACACGGTCTACTCGCACGAGATGTTCATGCCGACCGACATACCCTTCTACCTGTTCCGGAAACAACATGGCTGCCAACAGGTGCACGGCATGGCCGTCACAGATGAGACGTTGACCTTCTACAATGACGTCAGCGCCACTGGAAGTACCGGCCAGACGTACCTGACTGGAAGTTACCCGTTTGTGGAGACGGTCGGGCAACAGTCAAATTATGGCGCCCAGCAGTACAAGGTGCACTACTGCTACTACACACAAATTACCAAATAAATAACTGATTGTTCAAACCAAAGTTTCATTTGTGTTTTAAGTCTGTCGAAAATAATGTTTGCCAAGGCAATGTTAACGACGACGGCCACGACGACGACGATCGAAAGTTTGATGTTAATGATAAAGGTGATTATGGTATTGACGGTAATACTGAAAACCACGACGTGTTGTCATAATGGGGATAATAATACGATGATATAGGCGATGATGGTATGGAGGAGAAAAAGGATGATGATGAACGTTTCAATTTAATCGCGATATAATTATAAGTGGGAGTTCTATTTTTGTTTGGAACATTGGCAAATATGTCACACATGTATTTCAAATGGTGCAGGTTTATTTGATAAACCATATTGCCATTTTCAGTAAGATTCCTTTTATTGATGACTTAATCGTTTGGACTTTGATCTGCGCGCAAACCTAATAAAAACATGCGTTCGTAACCATTCATCGGTTATTATTGCTTATCCTTAAAATTCAATTCACATACCAAGCTTAAAATGAAGATTTTTTTACTGGTGGATTAAGAAGACTCGTACACAAAGATTTTCTTGTTTTAATGAAATGTACATCATTTAAGCTGTATTTCAGGGCTATACAATGATACAAGTATTTTTTTTATTACTTACGGAAATTATCGCAAATGATACATTTGTTTACACTTCTCGATTGATGATAATTGTTTAAAGAAAAGAAAGTCATAACAAACTCGTTCATATATGATACGTATTAACCCATTTATGTCTAGCGTCTAGAAAAAAAGGCCTTGGCAAACAGCGTAGACCCAGATAAGACGCCGCATAATGCGGCGTCTCATCAGGGTCTGCGCTGTTTGATTAAATGAATTTCTGTAAGAAATATTCTCAATATAGAAATAAAATACTAGACATCCCTTATTTTGGAAATAAATTAATCCAATTTAGAAGGATGGGAGAGTCCACTAGGCATAAATGGGTTAAGGTTTAGAAATATGACAATAGGTTTGAAAATTATTCTCTGTCCAATATGTTTACATACCCCTCTATAATCGGTCAAAATTATCGAAGCATGTCTTAATCCCATTATAAAAAATAATTGGAAGAAATCAACAACAATAGCCAAATCATTATATAAACTTGAAGGGGTCAGCTGGCCATAAAGATTGTTGATCGTCATGCACTGACCATAAATGCCTACTTAAATTAGTTGCCAATTTAGCAGCAATCATTGTTGATGACTCGACTGATAAATTTTAGTACGATAATTGTAGATCAAATCAAATCATTGTCATGTTTCACTGCACTTCAATCGTATGGAGGGTAATCGACTGTAATTAAATCAATATTTATATTCGAACATTTTGTTAAGTAGGTTTGGTTGCAGGCTGTCCGCTAAGCGCAGTGGTTTTATACCCACGCATATGACCTGTGAGACGCTATTTCCATTTTCACTCCAAGCGCGTGATAGTTTATATGATGGTCAACATACCGGACATGTGGGATGGTCTGAATCGGGGTCCTGAATAAAGACAGCCACGTTCGCGAGAGGGCAACATTATTTCAAAATACACATAAATTTCAAAATACACACAATACACACCATTCTACTTAATTGAGATGTTTACATACTAACAGCATCAATATTTTCAATGAAATATTCATTTATAATAAAATCGTTACCAGCTGCTTCATTAGGGTTAAAGCATTTAACTGCATTCTTTACTTCATCTACAATAATCGGTTGATCTAGTTCTGAAAAAGTAAAATTTTCATCGTAAAACTCATTATTTGAACAAAATTCTTCAGGTTCTGAATGATAATTATAAGAAGTAGTGTAACTCAAATTTTCTAAATAATCTTTGATCATTGTCAAACATATCAAAAAGATCCAAAATAATTATATTTTAATAATAAATAAATAAATAAATATAAAACAATAATAATAATAATAATAATAGCAATAATCATGCTGCTGATGATTCTGCTGCTGCTGATAATGACGATGATGATGCTTCTGCTGCTGCTGCTGCTTCTGCTGCTGCTGCTGCTGATGATGATGATGAGGATGATGATGATGATGATGATGATGATGATGCTGATGATGATGCTGCTGCTGCTGCTGATGATGATGATGATGATGCTGATGATGATGCTGCTGCTGATGATGATGATTATGATGATGATGATGATGCTGCTGCTGCTGATGATGATGATGATGATGATGTTGATGATGATGATGATGATGATGATGATGATGATGATGATGATGATGATGTTGCTGTTGCTGTTGCTGCTGCTGCTGCTGCTGCTGATGATGATGATGATGATGATTATGATGCACAAAGGTACTGGTTTATTACTTTATTACCACTATGTCACCCGCTAGAAATAAAATTCGTGTGATGTGTTTCGTGAAAAATGGAAAAATGCATTATTTTAAAATTAAATGCATTATTCACAAATAAGTTTCAGGTTAACCTTCACTCGAAAATGAAACTGGTAAACTGATCGTTTTGTAGGTTAACCGGTGAACCTGTTGCATCACTACTTAATACCCATTGCATAATTACTGATAGTTGCATTCAAACGGTAAAGGTTGATTCGCTATTCGATTTTGATATGATTTTTTGCTTGTCAGCTTTGTTTTTATCCTTCGATTCGTTTTTTTTTCCAACAATCCAGTCTATTCCGCAGTAAATCTATTTTGCTTTTATCTCAAACGTATTAAATGAGTTTCACATTATATCTTTCTCATTCCAACTTAGCCTTTTTTTTTGAAAACAGGTTCAACGTTTTACTTTTGAGCATTATTGGTACATTAAAGAAGCAGTTTTCCCTGTTAATTCGGAATTTTAAGGGATGAGTTAAGTGAAGTACATCTTATTCTGTGGGCTAGTGGTCGGTAAATCCGCAAGTGTTAAGTGCTTCGCCCTAGGAGCATTAAATGTTTATAACCTATAGTTTGCATCAAAAATCGATTTTATACTAACCATATTTATGTGACTGATACAATGGTCTTTTTATCGGCAACTTATATAAACAAAAGTTTTATGTTTATAAAGTTTTACGCTCCATATATACATTTTACCTGGATATCCCTACAAGCGGTAATTTACAAAAGATCGTTTTTATTTCAAACTTCACCTCATTGTTAAAATTGTGCGGTTGAACATATTAACAATAAATCAAATTAATAGCATGTTTAGAAAAGTTTTGTTTCAATGGCATTGTTAACAAAATTGTCTGGTTCTTAAATAATGCAAGGAAAATCCGTGAAAGTGTAGATAAAGATAATCTAAGATGACTGAAGTTATGTTAAATGGCTATTGTTTTAAAGTATGAACATGATTTTTCACAATCCTGATCGATTAATATTCCGATGCAAGAAATAAGTGTATTTAAAAAAATAAAAAGGCAGCACACTGTCATTATTTGCCGACACAATAAATGTTATAATTGTAACTTGGGAAGTTATTTCGTTAATGTCAATTATATATAATTATTTTCTTTTATGTTTATTGATTTTTTCAGAGACATATAACAACAGTTAGTCTCTGATTATTCAAGATATGAAGCAGATAATAAGATTCCATGTCATTAGTATACACAGTAATTTAGTATCAGATAAATTAGGATTTCCAGAGAAGAGCGGAAGTGTAAACTTTGTAATTATAATGTATGTGAATCAGAATATCATTTTACTATGTTTTCCATTATATCAGGGCTTGCGTATAAATATCAGGACATCATGGCTTACCCTGAGTAAATACATTTCAATAATGTCTTGCACAAATGTTCTAAAGCTTAAAACTTTGGCAAAAAGTTTGGTAAACACTTTTAAACTATCTGAGAAAGTAGATCGTTTAGCTGCGGTAAAATTGCATGTTTACACACATGAATGCATTAAATAGTCTTTCATGTAATTTGTTGTTATGCAAACGATTTTTTGAAAGACATATTAGTTTATCCTTAAATATATTATATTCTATGATTCCCTTTCTTGTTCATATTTCTTTTTTTATAGATGTACATTGTAACTGGCTAAAGACAGAATGCCGGATTGCCAATAAACTATATTATTATTTGGAGTAAATTAAAAATTATTGGTTGGCCTAATCTCTTCTTCGAAGACTGAACCTTTATTAAATTGTGATACACGTAAAGAAAAAAAAACGCTTAAATATTGGACAAACCCTTATTTCAAAAAGCTGCAACAACATCAAGAAAACGAACACAATTATTAAAACAACCCCACAAAGCCTACGTACATTTGCTCCACTTTTATTCCTAAGTTAGGTAACCTTTTGCTACGATGGCCCGACAATTACAATAAGATATAATCGGGCTTCAGGCAGAAGAGTGCTTTCATTAATCAGCATTTTTCGATGTTTTCAAAATCCCTTGGGGGAAAAGTTTCTCGCTCGATATAATGCTGACAAAAGACGATGTTTGTCGTCCGGTGCAGTTACCTTTAACCAGGCCTTTTAAGTTATAGTAGTTGTTGTTTTATATAAGAAATACAAACAATCGGTTAGGCATGTTAAGGGTGATTGCACAGGGTCAGCTTGAAGAAATGAAACTTAATTGTTTTTAGATCACGTTTACCCTCTGGTTATGGGGGTTATGACGTCAATAAATTATATATAAGGTGCATGTTTAATGGGTTCAAATCAGAGAAACAAAGATATATCCGAGATGTCATAAACAAGTAAGCTATTATTATTATTATTATATTTATTATAATTATTGCTATTTATATTATTTTGATTATTAGCATTTACAAAAGTATGATTAAAATTAAAATTAACATAATAATTGCGAATTATAAGGGAAAGAAACTGCTATGTTAAACAACCATTGTAAAACATTAATGTTTTGCACTATTCATCTACTGGACTTGTTTTAATTTCATTGTATGTATCACATAATGATCCAATTGTTTTGCACTTTAAGGTTTAAATAGAAAATATCTTGCCTATCTATGGAGCATTTCACTCCATTTATATGCCCGCCATAAGCCTTAATGTGCACGACATCAATCTTAGCAGTGCAATGCTTCCTTAGCATCAGTGCATCGCTTCAATCTCAGCTGATTACCGTTCAATATCAGCAGTGCGCCATATTAATCTCAGCATTTACTGTTTCAATATCAGCAATGCGCCAAATGAATCTCAGCATTAACTGTCTCAATATCAGCAGTGCGCCATATTAATCTCAGCATTTACTGTTTTAATATCAGCAATGCGCCATATTAATCTCAGCATTAACTGTTTCCATATCAGCAATGGCGCGTTTAAGTCTCCGTAATGCATCGGCACTGTGTCCTCAGCATGGTGCCAGTATACCGTCGTTTACTATTGGGTCAAGGGAATTCTAATATGTATAGGAATTAAACGAATAATGTGATGCATATATATGTACGTGGATAGATTAAACACTCATGCCATTATGCTTATCTTAGTTCAAAAAGTCAAATAATTGGAAAATAATTTGTAAAGAAGCAACACGCATAAAACCAATATTTGATTATTGTTTCATTAATCATAAGAGCTAAAAACCATAAATATTTTCATTAATAACAGTTTGTGTACAAATAGAAAACGAGGGTATGCAGTACACATTTTAGCTAATTTCTTTCAGATTTTGTGAGAATACACAATTTAACATTAAACAACATAAGGAAGAGTTCATCAGAAAAAAGCAACATGACTAGACTGTTGCTCGGCGTTTGTGTCGTGTTGATTGCGACCACTTTGCTGCAGACGACACATGCCCGTCGGCCCAAGGGTGGCAGAAACAGAGATAAAGGTAGTCATATTTTCTTGATGTATTCAATAAAAAGCTTTTTAAAATACCGGTACTTTGTATGAAATTTTTTGAATGTTTGTTTATTTTATGTAAATAACATCATAATAAAATAATTAATTTAATTTGATCAATTAAATATATGCATAATCAGATAACGTAATTTAACATATGCACCGGCAATTACAATGTTTAACAACAAATCGAACAGTTAAACTCAATGCACTGGAAATATTCATACAGGCTAGAATTACCGATTTATAAACTTATACAAGTTGTTTTCGAGATTGAAATCCATGAACATTTATAACATACAATACAGTTAACATCACGTGTGTGTTAATAATGTAGCGTTCAAACCAGAACATGCTTCTTACTGTTTTACTCACCTAAAGGATGTGTGTGTGTGGTAGGGCAAAATAGTACAACACCAAATAGTCGTGTCAGCAATTTCCTAGTAGGCGAACTGAATTACAATTTAACATTTATGTACGCTACATACAAGACGAAATATAATATTTAAGGCTCTGAATTAGTTAAGTACAACACCCATATCTTTTTTTCCAGTTGAACGAAAACGGTTTGCTTTCGAATCACGTGAAGAAAAGGAGTTTCGTAACAACAAACTACCTGAAACACTGGAGTACGACATTGCCATCGCAGGATTTCCAGTGACCACGCTGGAACTGGTTTTGAACACAAAGATGAATGTACCGGAAATTGAAATTGGAAACGAGGCAAACGGTTTCCTTAAATCACACCGCAAACGGGTAAGTTTAATATATGTTTAACAATTTGTAATACATTTTAATTGTATAGTTAAAAGAGGGTTCACTCTTTACACACAACATGTAACGTAATGCTGCCAATATTAGTTGTCAATTAGGTAGGCAATGCTTTTAAATAATAAACTTCCAAGAAGAATACAAGAAAATACAATACAGATAACAACCATATATCCGAAACATTTCAGTAAATGTGTTATATCGTCGGTATACACTGTTAAACATTGAATAAAAGTTGATTATGCAAATATTACATTGAAATGCAACAATTCGTCTAAGAAACATAATATTATTATAATTTCACATTGAGAGTATTTATGTTGCCTAAGTATACTTCATTACTCAGAAGGTAAAACATCATGTTAAATATCAAAATGTCTAAGTAAGAACACAGGATTATCTGTTATCCCGGTGCAACGTTGAGCTAAAGAGGTTTAACGCATTTGTTTGCAGGCCAAGAAGGTCGGCATATACACGGACAAGAACGGGCACGGATCTTTCGCATGTGAAGCGAGTAAACGCAATGATTGGCAGTTGAACTGCGATCTAGTAAGTGAACGCTGGATTGGTTCGTCCACATTACATTACAATACATACCACTATAACGTCCTTCGACTCAGTAGTATGTCGTTAATTTATTGCAATAAAGAAAAACAAAGCCAACAGTTTTTTTCAGACATTTTGTGAAGTTCGGAAAATAAGTATTTTAACTTTAAAAGAAAACAATCGCTGTAGAGCTACCTAGAAGTACAATCCATGCTAAATTGTGTCGTGTTCTGAGAAAACTGGTCGAAATGCTTGTGCGTAAATATTCATCCCAGATTAGCCTGTGCAGTGCGCACAGGCTAATCAGGGACGACAATTTCCGCTTTTATGGAATTTTTTGTTTAAATGATGTTTCTTCTTAGCGAAAATCCAGTTAAAGCGGAAAGTGTCGTCCCGGATAAGCCTGTGCGGTCTGCACAGGCTAATCTGGGACGACACTTTACGCACATGTATTATGCCCAGTTTTCTCAGAACACGACACATATTACTTTGCTTAATATTTGTGACACCAGATTATTTATTTTTTGTTAATGTTACTGACGTACATATTGCGTTATTACTGTAAACCGTCAATTTTAGAGCGGGCTTGTTTACTTCAATAACAAAGCCTGCTACATCGGAGCCGGAGTGGAGGAGGCCGAGTGCGGAAACGCTACCACGGAAGGAGAACTGAAAACCTTCTACCCACCCGATGGTACAATACATTAATAAATTTTATTTTTTTAAAATAAAATCGGGAGTTTTATTTTCGCTACGTATACTCTATACAAGGTTTCAAAGTCAATGAAATTGTCAGTCGAAATGAAAAACTAATGAAACAAAAGTGTAATCCTACATACGTTTTGGGAATGTCAACGACTTAAGCTTACGCCTTTGTTTAAGTTGAGGGATCAGATAGATCAGGGCGTTCCGTTGCAACGCAACTTTCAGGAGATTTACTGGCTCGTGACCGTCGCTCCATTCTCCCGTCACCTGGATTCAAGGTCGTTGAAATTGCATTTGCATTGGATGCTGCATTCATGGACCAGTACGTTATTTGATTTATTTGATCCTTATGTATGCCTGATTGATCTATAAACTATTAAACTGTCTACGTGAGTGGAACACTTACTTCTTAAAAGGTCATCGAAGACATAAAATGCTTGATCTTGGTGGATTGATTTATTTTGTATTATGCATCACCTTTATACACGATTTTCTATAACATTACATTGTATATTGTATTTTTTCGTCCTTAATATCAACATATCTACTAAAATGTTGGTCTTCAAATATTAAAGGGACCTTAATAAGTTTACTTCTACGCAATGCATTATGATGAGTCAGATAAATAGCACCTAGCTGGATACAGCCCCGTGATTCTTATTTTACAATTGTTTCAATTTTAGATTTTATGATCGCCACCCAGGGAATACGGCGGCGGCCCAATCAGAAGCTGAAATTTACATGGCCCTATTGGCAAACGAGGTAGGCACTGGATTAATTCTGGCTTAAGTATATCTCATACAAAATTAAAATTTAATAACCGTGCAAATGTAAACATATAAAGATTAAAACCTTTCGTTTATCAATCGTAAAGCAACGATTATCAAATTATGTTTGGAGTACTAATAAACTATATTTTTGGTTTCTTCAATCACTTGCTTTACAACAAGAACACTAATACTATACCGTATGTTTGATTTGTTAAATATTCATTTGGTTACCGTTATTTTGTGTGTTTCGTGTTTTTAAAGCGAATGTAAATATAATTCAGATGAACGTTTTCTACGCATCTGTCAAAGAGGCGTCTGCCGGCGCCCTTGACCTTTACGTTTACCCTGCCGCCGTCGTCTACCCTAGTGTAAGTATTCATACCTTTTGAAACAAAAACAACTTCACCATAAACGTTTCATATTCTCACTTAAGATCTCAAAATAAAAGATCATTCGTTGAAACACAAAGCAAAACTCGAACTCTTTTTTAAATGGCAGCAAAGCAGCATATATTATTAAACACAAATTACGAAAAGGCGGTTCACAGATTGTTTGACGATTGATTAGTTCTTTATGTATACGTAGTACCATATGCGTGTTTCTTTTTTCATAAATTCTATAATATTAATATAAGCTTGTATATAATTTCAGTTCGGTTCTGATTTCGCCTGGTCCGCAAACCACAAAAGTGGCAACACTCTTCGTTCGGGTACAGCTTTTGACGCTGATCTGAGAACGTTTTTGAGCAGTGGCTTCACATCCAGGCAACATGAACACGCCATGGCTCTTACTGGGTACATGTTTTGTGTTTATTTCTTTTGGTGTTTTATATAAGCCAGGAAGGTTTTCCTATTGCAAATCGTTGTAAAAATGTTCTTGTAGTATTTGCGTGAGTGTCCATACAGTTTTTATTAGGTCCACACACAATTTTCATGCNAGATCTCCTTGACGACGATGGAAGCAGCGGGTTGCTAGGATACGCCTACGTGGGTACAGTATGTGTAAACACGAACTACAAGTACTCCATCAACGAGTTTGTCGCCTCCAACGTGGCGTGGGTGGCGTCACATGAGCTGGGACACGCGTAAATATCAATAAGATATATTTAATACCATGCCACACAATACATGAAACACTCATCTTGAAATCGTTATGACTTATTCTTCGTTTTAGGTTTTAATTACATTAAAGGCATAGTCAATGAAAACGTTTTTATTTAAAGACATGAAAGATGTATATATGATTTCACCAATGAACATTGTTTGATTATTGATTATTGATGTTTGGATTATTAACAGACTGGGTTCTAATCATGACCAGTCCACCGCCTGTCCGGCCGGCAGGAACGTAATGTCCGCCTACCTGTTTGATCCTTCCGCCGACACCGCGGACACCTACAGCAAGTTCTCAACGTGCAGCGCGAGCCAGTTTATCACTCATCTGAACAGGTAATGTTCATAAGAATCATCCCAAATTGTTTTGTGATAAACGAAAGCACTGCGATGCTTTAAGGACTTGCTACAAATATAAATATATATACATTAAAACAGGATTCAAAGCAATATATATATATAGTGTGATTTTGCTTTAAATCCTGTTTGAATTTTTGTTTTGACGGAATCGGACATTGTAATGTAAACTTTATGATTTAGGGCTACCGGTAATTGCTTTTAAACGCGTTCTTTCTGGAACACTTATATTAAAAAATATAAAGTTTATTGCAAGAGTGTTTGCCATAGATGCAATATTGGTATAATTAATAATTAAACTCTATATGTTGTCAACAGTCAAACCGACTGCACGGCCAACAATGGTTTCACGGACGAGCAGTTCCAAGCCTCGTTTTGCAGGGGCCTGCTGGGAGGGCGAGACAACAGCCTTAACCTTCAGTGTCAGAAGCGAACTGGCTACGCCGGAAGTACCGTGTGCAGCGGGGTAGGTATTTCTGTATATACTTAAAAATGAAAGCGTTAATCAAATGATAAAAATGGCCGTTTTCCTTTCTATGCACTGGTGCTCCTAAGCCCATCTTCTGTTAAGGGACGCTCATGTATTTATAGAAACACTTTAATAGATTTTGGGACAGATGTAGAAATTAAATAGCAGGATGATGCAATCTGCTCATTTTTGGTATTCCCTTTTGCCCTTACAAGTTGGGAGAAACAAAAATAAGAAAATTTGTTAAAACTAAAAATGTGTGTGCTAATATTATACATTAAAGGAATAGACAATGCATGAAAACCGTAAAAACTTGTGTTGGATTCCCTAGATTTATTATACGCATGAAAATGTCTCCAGACTGGTCCGGATTTCTATCCTTTCCTTTTGTGACCATCACCATTTTACATTGTATGACCTTTCCCTAAAACACAACGCGAACCACAGCTGAATATTATATATGTATTCTATGTATTAAACCAAAAATACGTGTGACTGTTGATATTTTTATCAACCCTGATTTTCGAGGTGTATTTTTGTAAACATTTTAGTATCACGAGATACTAGTTTCTTCTGCAAATACATTTTGTCTGCGTAAAAAGTTTTAAAACGTGCATCTTTAGTTTAGGTCTTATGATTTTAAAGTAATATTTGTTAACATTAATAATTGGTTTGTTTGCAGACAATCAGCGGCGACGCGGGCTGTTACGCTTATGGTCAAGTTTCGTGTAGAGATGCTAGCGGTTCATGCAGCACGGAACTCTCATTCGTGTGGAATGGAACCCCTTGTGGTAGCGGACGGGTGAGGGTTAACACAGTGTTTATGTGATATATATATATATATATATATATATATATATATAATTTCACTTGTGATTGTCCTTTTGTACAATGAATTCAAACGCACGCCTGATTTAAACGTTTTGTATTTCCAGATGTGCTTTAAAGGAAGATGCGTTGCTAACTTTGAAGTCTGCAACTCTGTTACAACCGCTGCTCCATCAACTGCTGCTCCAACAACCACTGAAACAACAACCGATGCTCCAACAACCACTGAAACAACAACCGATGCTCCAACAACCACTGAAATAACAACCGATGCTCCAACAACCACTGAAACAACAACCGATGCTCCTACAACCACTGAAATAACAACCGATGCTCCAACAACCACTGAAACAACAACCGATGCTCCAACAACCACTGAAACTACAACCGATGCTCCAACAACCACTGAAACAACAACCGATGTTCCAACAACCACTGAAACAACAACCGATGAACCTACAACCACTGAAACAACAACTGCTAGACCTAGTTGTAGCTGCTGTCGTAGAAGGGGCAGATATTCGCGATCATGCTGCAAATTAAATCGTCGGTATTTCAACCGGTCGTGCAGATGCTGTCCAATCAACAATCGTTTTGAAGAACAGCCCTCTTCTCAGTATGGAGAGGATGATGATTCTTAAAGCTCCAAAAAAGACAGCGACGTATTCCCTTTTCGAGGAGTATAAATTGTAGACAATTATTCAACGTTTAAATAATACATTGCACTTAAAGCGGGACTGTACGATTTTTACATGTTTTAAATTGTAATATATTGATAAAATCATGTTACGATGAAACAAAATAGGCAATACAAATTATGCATTGAAGACGAATTTCATAAAATGCAGCAAAGACAAGCTAGCGCTGGTTAAAGCCGATGCCGACACTTTTACTCGTATTTGTAAGGAAACAAAATCGTGTCTTTGTGTCGTATGAACGAATCTGCACTAAAACTAAATTTAGATTCACATTGTACATGCATTATATATATGCTGGCGAATTCGGCTGGAAGCCATTTTCAATTTCAGATTTAAATATCTGGCTTATTTTGCATTTTTCGACACATGTTCTTCTTAACTTTTATTTTAATTTATATTGAAATATATGTATACTCATTTTTAACACATTTTATAAAAAATCATTTTTATTTGACAAAATCGTACAGTCCCGCTTTAAGTTAAGTAAAACAATCAATATATCCGTTTTATGTACAACAGGCATTGCAACAAAAAAGAATCAATAAACGATAACGCATTAACGTGTTTTAATTCTTAATTAATCTAAAAAAATAACAGACTTCAAGAAGGCGATGATAAAATGCATGTTTGTATTGTTTTGTATAGCTCTACCTTTTTACGGCATACATCGTGCTAAATCGGGCAATACCGTGTTTAATGAGTGTACTTTGGTCGGTCAGTTATGTCGGTCGCCTGACCGGTAGAACATTGCCGTTTCCACTAGAAACAACTTTACATTATTATCCCAATATTTTCATATAATACAACTGCCCTTCAATTACATATACAATGAGCTCTTAAAGCCGTTATCGCTCGTTACGTCCAATCTAGATTCGCTTGACCTTTCAGCATACTTAATATATGTTTAGTAATGGTTGCACATAGCATACAAACCTGTGTTAACTGTCCATTCCGCAATACAACACTCGCCTTGTTACATGATTATTGAATATATATGGTTACTGCATTATCAAAAAGTAACTGATTGGAATTTAATACAACGTGGTAGAAATTCTCTTTAGATGGTCTCTTTAACAGTTGTATAAATGGTTTCGCTCCGGTGGACACTTAACCCATTTATGCCTAGTGGACTCTCCCATCCTTCTAAATTGGATCAATTTATTTCCAAAATTAGCGATGTCTAGTATATTTTTTTCTATATTTAGAATATTTCTTACGGAAATTCCTTTAAGCAAACAGCGCAGACCCTGATGAGACGCCGCATCATGCGGCGTCTCATCTGGGTCTACGCTGTTTGCCAAGGCCTTTTTTTCTGGACGCTAGGCATAAATGGGTTAAGGAACGATGACTAAAACAATCAACGAAACGGTATGTGATACTTCTCTGTTACCGCAGTGTAAGTTCGGCATTCATTTATTATCTCTGACAAATATAGAAAACTTTCAATTGGTCGTTATGAGATTCGGTCCCTTTAATGCGATGGGGTGTATTATTAAGCCATGTTTCCAACAGAAATACACCATACACACATGAAAGATCGTTGAACTCCGTGTTAATATCCTTGCCAGCCATATGATTTGTATATTGAACATGATTGGTAACTTAACAAAACGGGTCCGTTCAATTCAATGACATCATAATTATATGAAGCAATAACAAATTTAACTTCATAGCGTTAATTTAGTGAAACTATTTTAACAATGGTTCACAGTGATGGCCTTAGTCATTTGATAGACTTGTGATGGTTTAAATTGATGGCGGTATTCATCTGATAGGCTTTTGATGGTTTAAATTGATGGCGGTATTCATCTGATAGACTTGTGGTGGTTAAAATTGATGGTGGTATTCATCATAGACTTGTGATGGTTTAAATTGATGGCGTTATTCATCTGATAGGCTTTTGATGGTTTAAATTGATGGCGGTATTCATCTGATAGACTTGTGATGGTTACAATTGATGGCGGTATTCATCTTATAGACTTGTGATGGTTTAAATTGATGGCGTTATTCATCTGATAGGCTTGTGATGATTTAAATTGATGGCGGTATTCATCTGATATAATTGTGATGGTTTAAATTGATGGCGGCATTAATCTGATAGACTGGTAATGGTTTAAATTGATGGCAGTATTTATCTGATAGGCTTGTGATGGTTTGAATTGATGGCGGTATTCATCTGATAGGCTTGTGATGGTTTAAATTGATGGCGTTATTCATCTGATAGACTTGTGATGGTTTAAATTTATGGCGGTATTCATCTGATAAGCTTGTGATGGTTTAAATTGATGGCGGTATTCATCTGATTGACTTGTGATGGTTTAAATTGATGGTAGTATTCATCTGATAGACTTGTAATGGTTTAAATTGATGGCGGTATTCATCTGATAGACTTGTGAAGGTAAAAATTGATGGCGGTATTCATCTGATATGGTTGTGATGGTTTAAATTGATAGCGGTTTTCATCTGATAGGCGTGCGATGGTTTAAATTGATGGCGGTATTCATCTGATAGACTTTTGATAGTTTAAAGTGATGGCGGTATTCATCTGGTAGACTTGTGATGGTTTAAATTGATGACGGTATTCATCGGATAGGCTTGTGATGGTTTAAATTGATGGCGGTATTCATCTGATAGGCTTGTGATGGTTAACATTGATGGCGGTATTTATCTGATAGACTTGTGTTGGTTTAAAATGATGGCGGTATTCATCTCATATACTTGTGATGGTTTAAATTGATGGCTTAATTCATCAGATAAGATTGTGATGGTTTAAATTATTGGCGTTAGTCTTTTGTTAGACTTGAAATAGTTAACAAAGTTGGAGTTTATATCTGATATACTTCTGATGGTTAAGAGAGATTGCGTTAGTTTATCTGATAGAATGATGATTATATTATTCTAACCAAAGAAAATACATGTGACAACAAACTATATCAACAATACATTCGGCATTATAAGATATTATCTCGGTTGAATTTTTTTTACACTCGAGAGGTAGTTCCCTTAATCGATAAGTGCAATTATAGTGAACAGAATTAATCAAAATAAGTTATATATTTTCTTGTAAAGTAAATCACGCCTTCCAATAGTGGTGCACCATTATATAGCAATTGTGATGAAGGCTCCATATCCCAAAATGTAATTTTTACTGTCTTAACTATATGGTTTGTTCATTAATTATTGTATCATCGGTATTTAGTAAGGATTATGACATAGATAATAATATCCTTAAACAACAACACATACAGCAAATATTAAATAAATTGATCTTTGAAACAAAAATTGGATAAATTATAACTATTACTTTACAAAGTACTTTAATGTGGACTGTAGGTTTCTGAAATTTCAACAGCAATATTTCTTGTAAACAATACAAACTCTGAAATGAATGATATATTTTAAGAAATTGAATTTAATGGTTTGTATTATATCATCTGTTAAAACCAATTTAACAGCTGATTTATTAAATTTCCTTTAACTAATGAAGTACACAAATAATGCAATTCATTGACATTCATAAAAAAACAATCGGACCAAAAGTTGCAACGAGTTCAGGGACGAGGCGCTTACTGGGTTATTTTGTAAGAAATGATGTCCCAATATATACAAATTCACATTTAATGAAGATGTTTATTTTATTTTTTTCTTTTAAACTAAAGTTTTATAATGCTTAAAGGTCGAACTATTTTCAAATTTAATTGAATAAAGGTTTGCTATGTATTAAAACAGTAGCGGGAAAATGCAAAACAAACTGTTTCCGATGCAAATATATTAACAAAGCCAAGCTGAACAAAATCAAAATGTAACACGAGCAAATGTAGTAACGGTACGACCATTGTACGAAACAATAAACGGAAAAAGAGCATTCAAGATTGTGTTAAGCCCTAGAGTGTATTTATCGATCATTTTGTGAATCGCTATTTATTTTCGTCGCATATTCGGAATGAACGAAACTTATAACATGTTTTATTTAATAACCACTGACCCGATAGCCGATAATTAATTCCTTGGCAAAATGGGAGGTATTCAAACGTTCAATTAAAGTAAATACGGCCAATCATTTTTTTTTATTCTTTGGTTTACGAGAAGTTAAGAAAGAGGTAATCCATGGAAAAAATATGAAAATGCAATGTAAAATGCAATATTTTTTCATCGTAGGTCCAAACATGTCAATATTAAAGGGACTGTCCAACAGATTTTGGCATGTATTAAAGCTTGTCATTAACTGCTTAAAATGCTTTATATTGATATATTTAAACATTTGAACTAAAAATCTCCAGTAAAAAATAAGAATACAAATTTAAAAAAAGAAGAAAAAACGTTAATCTCCACGGGCTCGAACCACTGACCCCTAGAGTCATGGAGTTTTGGTGTAAAATGTCTTCCGACTTTACCACTCGACCATCCATGCTCACAAGTACTACGGAGGTATTTTTTAGCTATATAAGCAATCCTCGTAGTTCCCCAAAATAACGATTCGCGTCGAACGACGCTTTTGACTGTTGGACAGTCCCTTTAACATTTAATTAGTTAACCTAAAAAAGGGAAAAGATAGTTTCATTTTTACTTTTCGAGAAAATGAGTTTAGTTTTCGTCGTGTTTTTATTAAACAACTTTCTGCATGTGTAAGTCATAAACTGATCATTACCTATAGGATACCGACGAGGAAGTCATATGTTTGAGTTGTCTGGACTCGAGGAAAAAAAAAGTTATAAAAAAGGCTGCACACGGCGTTGTGGGCATATACAAAAATATAACATCAACAGTCGCAAGATGGAAACGCCTAGATTTAATCGCAATAACAATATGTGTCGCGTTCTGAGAAAACTGGTCATGATGCATGTGCGTAAAGTGTCATCCCAGATAAGCCTGTGCAGTCCGCACAGGCTAATCCGGGACGACACTTTCCGCCTAAACTGGATTTTCGCTAGGAAGAGACATCATTTAAACGAAAAATTCCATAGAAGCGGAAATTGTCGTCTCTGATTAGTCTGTGCGGACTGCACAGGCTAATATGGGATGACAATTTACGCACAAGCATTATGCCCAGTTTTCTCAGAACGCGACTCATATTTATAAAGATGATGCAAGCATACATCCTGCATATTTTGTACTACCAATATCGTACTTGAATTTGTATCTGCAAAGTATTAACAAATTATGAATATATTTTGCTTAAAGGGCCCTTTTTGTTAGTTTTTTTTTATTAAAAAAAACTATCAGGGTTTGGCACTTGATGCTGGTTTAAAATGTTGGATTTGCTACAAGGGTTCCACATTTTTGTCTATTATAAAACCCCTTGATTTAATAATTTAACTAACGAGTATTATGACTAATTTTACAAAAGATTTATGAGCAATCAAACATTGACTTAAGGCATGCTAACATGTGTTAGTTTTAGCCCATTAGCAGTAATTTATTACATGCTATTATTTGTATAAACAATTTTTGTGTGTGATATTTAAAAAAACGAAAACAGGTAAATAAAAATATATTCCTTCAATACTTGGCATGCAATGTCTTCGTTATGTTATAAGTGTTCATTAGTGTTCGTTATGATTTATATTTTGATAAGGTTTCTTTATGATAAACTTGTTGATGGTTGTACCACCTGCTTAGTTCATGCTTGCAGAGGATTTTTTTGTTTTCACATACACATTTACAACTTGAACTAGCTGAGAAAAGGAGAAAAAAGAAACTAAATCAGCAATAATAAAGTATCATGAACAAAGCCCTTTTTGTGCAATACCAACATAAGCACTTTCTTTTCTTACTTCAAGGATGTCTCCGACTAAACAAACATTTATTTGTATTCAGTAATTATAAATAATTAGAAAACAAATTTGGTTCTGTACAGTATATAGTGTTAAAAATAAATACTGGAATAACAAAATTTAAGGATTCATTTATATTGATTGATAACATCTGATCATGTGTTGACTGCTTAAGCATACTGCCTTAAATTATTTGTAAACGGTAAATTGCAGTGCTCATAATAGTTATATTCGCTGGTTAGAAAATGTGCAATTGTTATGTATTTTTGAAACCAGTCTTGTCGTTCATACATTTGTTTTGTATTGTGATATGTCATAACTTTGAATAGTTCTATCTTCCGTGATATAAGTGCTATATATAATATGGGTGCGGAAATAAAAGCTTTTTGAAATAATGTCCAATTTCACAATAATGTGTATTGCTTTAACGTAGATTGTCCATCTAACACAATATTATGTGAAGTTGGAATAAGACATCAATTTGGGAAAAAAATGTGTTTTTCAACAGTGCATTATATGCAGTTTTACATGTTGTATTGATTTAGTTTGACACATGTTAATTGAAATAGAAACTTGCATATATAATAGCATCATTTAAATAGATTTTACTACAAAACTGGATTGTTCATTGATTTTTTTTTAATCCTCATAAAATGAAACTGTCCATGCGGGGCATGAACACAGTTTAACAATTCAGTTAAAATTATAAAAATACAAACACTGTTAATAAAAAGTAGTGGAAAATTGTTTATTAAGCTTGAAGTATAGATAACATATAACAAAAATATATTCAGATCATGAAATGAATAGTTTTGTTTGATCACAAAAATGATGTTCATTCCCAGTTAAATGTCTTATTCCAAACTCACATAATACAGTGTTATCTGAACATATGTCAAATGACACCACTGTCTCCATTTTGGTAAGTAGAAAATGTTAACATAAGAACGGCAATAAGCTTCTGGGCCCCTATTCACCAACAATTTCTAAGACTTAAGAATAAAGAATGGACTTACGAATAGACTTAAATCCAAGAAAAAAACGGTCTTTGTGCAGTGTTTGAATATACATTTATGAACAGGCTATAAATGGTGCTTTTGTCATTAACAAACTGTCCTAAATTTAAAAAAGACGTAATTATAGGTGCCCTTCTTTACTGATCGTTTAGACCTAAGTACAAAAATGTAGTTGTAAAACATTACATTTGTTAAAATATTCTTTATTTTTAGACTTAAGTTTTAGCATTGATTGGTGAATACTGACCCAGGTGTGTTTGTTTATCATCAATGAAGGCACATTGTATAAAAAAAACAACAACAATACATGTGAGAGCAGAACTGGAACATGTTAGTTGTTATCATTGATTAGACATGTACCTGTTTACTAGTGATATTAATGGTTGTCCCTTGTTTAGTCTATAAAGGTCCATATTTGTTAATTGATTTTCATTTTACCTTTAAAAAGATTAAGGAATATATAATACAACAATAATGAATTACAATACATATATTATTATACAGATCATGTAATTATAAGATGGAGAGACATTGATAAACATTCAAAGATTTAAATACTATGCTAGTCTGTTCTTTAACATTGATCAGTGTGTATAAATTGACGCTTCAAACGTAAGAAACTGGTGATCTTGTAAAGTGCAATGAATACTTAGAGGTGATCTATTTGTTGTTATTCTGATTGGTTTTGCACTTGTGTTCGTGTTTATTCAACACTATTTTTGACAACACTTATATGATTAGTAATATCACTTATATATGATGCAGTTATGAATCATTTGAGCATTTAGTGATTTTCTTACAGTTAAATCACTTGTAACACATTTTGGCTTTGCAAGTAATGGTTTTACATTTAGTCCAAAAACCAAAAAAGTTTTTGGTTTTCAAAATATATTTTTTTACTCTACAATGATTTTATTTTGGATAAAAAGAGTATTTGAAATGGAGCTTCATATAAATGACGTGAACACTTTTTAGTCCCAGTAATAATGTTATTCATAAATAGGTAATTTTGAATGAGTTGTGAATACATAGATATAGTTTTAATGCTCCTAGAGTGGGGGGGGGCATATAGACCCCACTCTGTCCGTCCGAATTATATTTTGAGGATTTAGTTTGCGTGGGTCTTAAGCCAATTCTCCAATGAATGTTTTTGTCCTATTCGATGTCAGCCAGTATGCAGCAACCTTTAAGGGTTTGCTTTTGTATCCTTTTCAGGTTATTCCTGTTAAGTGAGATTTCAGAAAGATATTTTCCCTTAAATAATAATTTGTTTCCACGCAATAGTCCCCATACATTGACAAAGCGTATCATCAGAGAGCATCCATCATTTTTGCTTATTTCTTGTTGTTTTGTATTTGGTATCAGACCCGAGTTAGGAGTAAGGACATTAACTGTGTAACATCAACTCCCCTTCATAGACTTGTTTTTTTTAGTATCTCTGTGTTTGTGTATCGGAAACATATCGTTTTGCTGGAAGAAA
>VMBQ01000323.1:3289-30831 GCA_007657795.1 Dreissena rostriformis | reverse complement strand
GTAGCCGGGATGGAAAACTTACTACTCTGTGGTGAAGAAGGGCTTTATTTTCATATAATGTCAACAATTATAGAAAACAATATAAGAATTCAATCAAAACAATGATTCAAAATGGCCGTTTGGGCAGAATTTAGTACTGTTAAGGCCCTATGGCCTGGTAACAATCTTGTTAACATTGTTTCCATGTTAACATTGTGCATGCTTTCGCATTGAAATCAGTGTGTGTGGAATGTCGTTTATTTCAGGTTTTAGTCGTTTGCTTGTAAGGCAAGATAGTCCCTGGAGAAGAACTAAAGTAGGTCAACAGCCTTGTCAGCGGAAAGACGCTCCGTTGCAGTTACTGAAGGTACAGCGACATCTTCAGTGGGCTAGGTAAATGTTGGCATGTTTGTCGGAATGTGTTTCCTGGTCTATACCAAAATGTCCTGCGTGCTTTGTTTAATCTATAACTGCGCCATAACTTACTTTTCGCCATTGTGCGCAGTTCAACTGATGTTATTTATAAGCAAATAAAAAGTTATTGTGAAGAAGTGACTCTTTCAAGTGCCTCACATTGTTGTATGCCTTTTAACAATGATCTGAGCTTACTAGAAGTTTTACTTTTTCTGTTTCCAAGAAATATGGATTAATATTTATCTCAGATGTCAGTTTTTAGGCAATCATTAGCGTCATATCAGGGGTATTTCCTCAATATGTCAGCCCCAATTATTTATGCTATGATTGGGTTATCTCCCTTGCATGGGCCTGTTTAAGGGATTACTACACAGGGGCCTTAAATGTTGTGTTTTTACAACAGATTAAAGGTACAAATGCGTAACTTGCCTTTCAAGATCATGCTTAGCATGCAATTTATTTATATTTTTATTACTTTAAGCAAAAACATGTGCATTTGTTGTGAGAGCTGTAAATATCGAAGCAACGCCAAGTATTTATTGGCCCAAAACTGTGTGTTTTTGTGTTGCTTCTTTGATAAAGTTATGATTTAAAGGCTGACCAAGTCACCTGCACTACCATTTGTCATCTCAATGTGATTAAGACTTCATTTAATTGTTGCAATATGTTTCTGTGAGGTAGCTTTTCACCACCATGACTTCTACAATGACCCTGAAAATGGCATAGAAAAAAAGGGAAAACAGGGGTCGGATTAAACGCTTTATAAATAACAAACAAGCCTTCAGACTTGGTCAAGAATGTATTATATTTGCTTGTTTTTGTCCAAATTTCAAGAAAACAAGTCCATATTCTGCAGTTCTAAGACTTTGCTGGCCCTTAAGGCTGCACACCACACTTTTTATCCAAAAGTCCGAATCGGCAGTGGAGAAATTTCTAAATAAAGAGAACATTGCTCAAGGTAGCACCATTTTGAGTGTCTAAATAATAATGAATGTCAGGTTTGAGTTTTGGTGATTTTTCTTGGATGTTTGTAAGTTACCAAAACATTGGTATTGTAACTATAGCTGCGTACAGGAAGTAGAATTAATGCAATTCGAAAACAGGTGTAATGCTGGCTCCGGTCAGTATTTCTGTTGGAAATTTGAAAGGGCGTACGGACATTGAACTATTACAAAAAATCTAATCCTTTGACCCCCAATTTTCTCCATTGCTGTTTAGTACTTGGTAAGTTACCAATGTAAAAACATGGTCTCCAGGCACCTTGCTTCCGCAGGAAAGTGGCAGTTTGTTGTTGAAACTGGCTTAAAAAGGCTCGGAAACACACATAATTTTGATGTTTTGATTTGAAATAATCAATACTAAAGCATTTTGCCCCAACTCATTTGATTTGAATGTTACTGATTTTTCAGATGGCACACCCTCAACCATTCTGGAAATGTGCTTGGTTTATTTTCAGATATGCGAGGTGACCAGGTTTCGGACAGTGGTTAACTCCGGCTTGTGTATGAGATTGGCCGAGACTAAAAAAACTGTATATTGCCACCGCTTCGTTAACGCCGAAAACCGTTTTGTTCGTCGGCGAAAACGTTATAATCTTCGGCCCACTTCGTAAGTCTATTAATATAACCGCACAATATGCTTTGTAAATCGATTCCGTTACTGCAATACCCCGGTAATTGGTTGGGTCTCTTTTTTTCAGACAGAGGGTTTTTCAAAACCGGTGTAATTAAGCCCAGATTCCAAGAGTTTGGGATCTTACCCGTCTCAAAACAGACACAGAAGAGTATATGCAGGAAATGTATACAAGGTTCCGACTGAATAACTTCAACTTGTATTTCATCATGCCCCGGGGCCTTGTTTTTATTAAGGGATCTCACAGCTATGTGTACATCATGCAAGCTAATGCCTTGATTCAGCTGTTCTGTATTATGGTGCTCGAACATGTTAACTGGGTCATTATTCTCCTCAAAATTAGTGTCCGTTTCACAATTAAGTAAGGTTTGGAAAGCATGTTTCCATTTAAATAATACATTACCAATGTCATTTGTTAAGGAACCATCTTCTTGTACTGTTTCCATTTGAATGTGTTTAGTACGTTCCGAGCCTAAGCCTATTTTTCGAATGGATTTCTCAAAAACTCGCCAGATTTATTGTCCTCGCACGCTTTTAATAAGCTTTCGGGTGATTCAAACAAATGATGGCGTTTGCGTGGTTGTACGCTTTTGTCAAACAGTTTACGTTTTTCAACGTATTGTGACTAAAGCGTTCTCTTAGCATTTATATCCTTACATTTCAGCCATGCGCTTTCCCTTTGGCACATATCTTTCAATAAAATTGTTAAATATTCGTTCCACCATTGCTTACGGTTACGTCTCTTTTTGTTACTATGGCCATCAGGAAGAGTTATAACCTTTGGTTTCAATTATTTATTCATTTCACTTTTTATAATACCCGAAAAATCGTTGTATGCATTGTCTATACATGTTTGTGTATGTTGATTTGATTCAAGAACATTTATTTTATCATCCAGCATAGCACTAATGTCTGGCGTATTCATAAAAACGTTTGGTATATATTATTTTTTTATACCTTGTTCTATTGGTCTGTTGGTACGTATCATTATAGGGGTGTTTTACTGTCGCTGGACAACTTGCACATTTCAATTCTATTTTCCACGATGTTACAGAATGGTCTGGAATTGAGGTACTGTCCCTACCTTCAATATCAATGGCTTCCGCTACTAGTTTCGAAGCTCTGATTACGTTAAAAGCGCTATATCTGTTTAGTTGCTCGTACGGTACAAGACAGTAGTCGATAACGGAGCAACCTCGTACAGATATACTGGTATAGTCATTTCCGGAAAAATTACGCCCATTCAATATACACATATTCGTTCTTAGTAAGAAGTCAATAAACGTATCACAATGCTGCCTCTTATAAAATCGTCATTGTCTCCAACTAGGATATTGAAATCTCCGACTATTGTGGCAATGCCTTCTGATTGATACTGGTATAACTGTGACATTATCTAAATATTCATTCACATTTATATGCCTAGATGAGTTTGCTGTTGGTAAGTAACATATGCATATCACAAGGATTTCTGCTGTGTTCTTTTCGGTCAATTTAATCCACAAAATTACTTCTGTTTCTTAGTTAAGCTTTCCAATTAAGAATTGATCATACAAAGCATTTCGTATTAAAACACTTACACCACCAATTCCCTTCGGGGCGTTTACATGGATATTTTGTTTAGTATTTCCAATCCACGTATATCCGGTTATATTTAATACGTCATGATGCCGTAAATGAGTTTCCGCTAATCCTATTATATCAAAGTTTAAATGCTTTAAGATATTTGATCTCACTTGATAACTATCTGATTCTTCATCTTTGTTAAAACCGTTACAATTCCAAAACCCGCATGAAACCTAGTCCCGGTAGCGGTTGTATCTTGAAAATTGCGGACTGCGGTAGTCACGTGATTCATTGTAGTCATAACCACGAGAACTGTTTTCAAAGTCAAGGTCACGTGAATTGTAGGAGCTATGACGGTGGTCTCGGTCGCCGCCGCTCTGTTCACGTCCGTTTTCCGATGTTCGGGCCGCATACGTGTCGCGATGTCCACCGTTACGGTATTGTGACGTAGCTGGTGTGTTGCCGTTTTCCGATGTTCGGGCCGCATACGTGTCGCGATGTCCACCGTTACGGTATTGTGACGTAGCCAGTGTGTTGCCGCGTTAATTATCCGTGGTTTGCCTGTCCCGGCGATACGTAACGCACTGCCAGTCACCACCAGTATTTGTTCGCTGGTTTGTCTGGTCACGTACAAGTAGCTATTTCCTCGCACATAGACTTTGTCTTTTCCTATCACGTGTGCCAGAGTGTGAAGGTTGGAAATATAATTTCTCTCTTTTCGGGTCATGTCATTTTCGATGTATACACTCCTATACACTCTACTTAAGCGCAACTTCGACTTCGATTTCATAATTGTATCTTTATCGTCTCTGCTTTTGCATACGGCTATTATCACGCCATTTTCCGTGCCCGACTTTGTTTCGTTTCGCTCAGCTCTTTCAATGTTGATATTTACTTTCAGCACATCCTTGAGTAGGGGGTTTACTTTATCTTTAACACTTCCGTTGGAACTTTCGGGGAAATTTCTAATAACAATGTTATTCACTTCGCTATTTATTGGTGACGTATCCATTGCTTCAATTGAATTCGGATAGTCTGGTTTATGTACCGGTAATGCCGTATCTTTCATATTTTGCATTTCGTCACGGACTGTTTGTATTTCGTCTTTAAAATCCTTCTTTATTTTCTCTTATTCGGGGTTCATTGCACGTTTCACTTGCTTTTTGATTTTCGAATCAATGCTAGATTCGAGCCTTTCAATGCTTTTTGATAGGTCGCCTATTTGGTCAGATAGACGAATTATAGCCGTAACCATGCAACTGTTCGTATCCCGGGGCTCTGGTATACTCTGTGTTGTAGACGTGTCACCCTCCTCCGATAGTGGGCGTTTACGTCCCTTGCCTCTCCCTTTACTTGACGTCCCTGGTGTCCCAGCAGTGGGACTTGGTATTTAGGGCACTTTAGGCTTCGCTTTTGTTCGACGACTCGTGCCAGCTTTACTGACACGACGTTTCTTGTTTGTGGGTACACCTGGTGTTGCGAGGTCAGGAATGAGGGACTGAGAGAGGGAATGCTCACATGTGTCTGTAAGTGTTCCGTGTTGGGTGGCAGTATAATTAGAACACTCGTTGATATTATCGGCCATGCCCTCCGGTGATTGAGTCTCTCCACCGTCCGGTAATTGGGTATCAAACTCAGTACTATCCTCTAATCCCAAAATACCATGCAGGAAATTGTCCACTGTGTGAAGAGCGCCAATCGATGTTTCGCCCGCCGCCATCTTTAAAGACGCATAAGATATGGTGTTTCAGTTATTGCCCTGAGCAGTATCGATATCCGAGCAGTGTGACCCCTTAACTACTTGGGTCTACCTTATTGTAATGATTGTCTGAGCGAAACTCACTGTGACGACATACAGTTTGAAAAAGACAAAGAGATCGCTTAAAATGCTTGACTACTCACTTCTCCGTAAATATATTCCATTAAAAATTCACTTTTTGTGGAGTACGACGTATATCCTTTCGACACATATACAATTTACTATGCATCCATGTATATTACTTCACAAATAAATCTAAATTGCGCGAGTGAAAATGTACACGACTAACACAGGTTACACTCCACATGTATAACACGTATACACCTTTATTCCCTTTGTTTCTTTCCACTTCGTTTATGCACATCTTAAATTACAGGTATATTTTTATATGTGTCTTTTTTTTAAATGAAGTTATGTTGAATACTGTGCAAATGGTCAGATAAAACATTCTTTTGTTATTGCCAATAGAGCATTAAAAAATTAATGTTTGTCAACATTTATTAAAACATAAAAACAAAATTGTGTGTTTCAAGTTTCTGCTTTACATCAAAAGTAGATTAGATTTACTTGTTTGGTTTTATGTCTACTGAATACATATATATGTAAACTATTTGAATTACTTGGGGTTGCAAAATATAAATGTATCCACCTGAAAACAACTGTCTACAAAAATGTAATAATCAAGCGGATAAATTGTATGAACATGTTACAATCTACACTGGAAAACTGTTTCCTTCGGGACCCCGCTTCCTCGCAGCAAAAGACCACTCCAAAGTTTAAAGCCTCTCATTATTTATTGTTAATCCCCGCCGAATTTTTTCGGAGGGAATATAGTAATAGTATCTGTCCGTCTGTCCGTCCGTCTGTCTGTTCGTCCGTCCGAAACTTAGTCCAGAGCATAACTCCAAATATATTCAATGGATTTATTTTAAACTGAGAATATAAACAGATGAAAACTAGGAGAAGTGCAGTGACCAAGAATCATAACTCTATCTACCTTAGTTTTTGAATTATCACCCTTTATATAATTTCAATGTAAATTTTGTCCAGAGCATTACTCAAAATCTACTAAAGGGATTTACTTGAAACTTGAAGTATGAACAGATGGCAAGTAGGAGAAGTGCAGTGACTGAGAACCATAACTATATCTGCCTTAGTTTTTGAATTATCTCCCTTTATTAAATGTCAAAGTAATTTTTTGTGCTGAGCATAACTCTAAATCTACTGAAGGGATTTACTTGAAACTTGAAATATAAATAGATGACAAGTAGGAGAAGTGCAGTGACTAAGAACCACAACTCTATCTACCTTAGTATTTGAATTATCTCCCTTTAATTAGTTTAAAGTAAATATTTGTCCGGAGCATAACTATAATCTACTGAAGGGATTTACTTGAAACTGAAATATAAACAGATGGCAAGTAGGAGAAGTCTAGTGACTAAGAACCATAACTAGTCTCCGTCCGTCCTTCCGTGCGAAACTTTGTCCAGAGCATAACTCCAAATCTATTCAATGGATTTATTTTAAAGTTATAATATACACAGATGGCAACTTGGAAAAGTGCAGTGACCAAGAACCATAACTCTATCTACCTTAGTTTTTGAATTATTTTCCTTTATATAATTTCAAAGTAAATTTTTGTCCGGAGCATGACTCTAAATCGGGATTTACTTGAAACTTGAAATATAAACAGATGTCAAGTACGAGAAGTGCAGTGACTTAGAACCATAACTCTATCTATATTAGTTTTTGAATTATCTCCCTTTATATAATTTCAAAGTAAATTTTTGTCCGGAGCATAACTCTTAATCTACTGAAGGGATTTACTTAAAACTTATAATATAAACAGATGGCAAGTAGGAGAAGTGCAGTGACTAAGAACCATAACTCTATCTACATTAGTTTTTTAATTATCTCCCTTTATTTAATTTCAAAGTAATTTTTTGTCCGGAGCATAACTCTAAAGCTACTGAAGGGATTTACTTGAAACTTGAACTATAAACAGATGGCAGGTAGGAGAAGTGCAGTGACTAAGAACCATAACTATATCTACCTTAGTTTTTGAATTTTCTCCTTTTATTTAATTTCAAAGTAAACTTTGGTCCGGAGCATAACTCCAAATCTACTGAAGGGATTTACTTGAATCTTGAAATATATACAGATGGGAAGTAGAAGAAGTGCATTGACTAAGAACTATAACTAGTCTCCGTCCGTCTGTCCGTCCGTCTGTCCGTCCGTCCGTCCTTTCGTCCGAAACTTTGCCCAGAGCATAACTCCAAATCTGTTCAATGGATTTACGTTAAACTTACAATATAAACAGATGGCAAGTACGAGAAGTTCAGTGACTAAGAACCATAACTCTATCTACCTTAGGTTTTGAATTATCTCCCTTTATTGAATTTCAAAGTATTTTTTTGTCCGGAGCATTACTCTAAATCTACTGAAGGGATTTACTTGAAACTTGAAATATTAACAGATGACAAGTAAGATAATTACAATGACTTAGAACCATAGCTCTATCTACCTTAGTTATTGAATTATTTCCCTTTATTTAATGTCTATGTAATAACTTGTCCGGAGCATAACTCTAAATCGACTAAAGGGATTTACTTTAAACTTGAAATATAAACAGATGGCAAGTAGGAGAAGTGCAGTGACTTAGAACCATAACTCTATATACCTTAGGTTTTTAATTACCTCTCTTGTTTTCATTTCCATATATTTTATTCTCTACAGCATAACTCCAACACTATATAACTAATTGATCCTTGAAATAGAAATACATGACACAGGTGCCATGTTTTACAAATATTATTTTACTCTCTAAAACAAACGTTCTCATACAAGCAAACACATTTCGGCGGGAATTGGTCACTACTGTGACAAGCTCCTGTTTAAATAGAGCTGCTATTTCCGGCTTTTTTGACGAAAAGCATTATATTCTGGAGTGGTCTTGTACTATGGGCGAAAACTTCAGAGTCCCGGAGGAAACCCTACCTTTCCGGTGACAAGAAACCAGGCATAATTGCGCCGGGATCGGGGATTGGACCTAGGTCAGGTGTGAAATTAGAAACTCACATGAACTTTGGGCTTCTTTTGAATTGTATAGCCGCAACGTATAGTTCTTGCTCATAGGATCCCTGCGGATCTTCAACATCCCAGCCTTCCATAAATGCTTTTATTAAATTATATATGACGGAAAATAACCCACTTTTATGTCAATTTTGACATACAATTATATATATCTTGGATGGTGCAACTTGGATTTGGAAAATATAAAAAATGCAATTATTTACATTCATACCCTTTTGCTATGTACATATACACCCGTACCCAAACCATCATATATGTATCGCTTAGCAAACGTCTTGTATTTAAAAACATTGCAATATTTGACTTAATAAGTCAGTATATTTATCAGAATTTGCCGAATATCATGACCCTGAAGATACATTGGCACAAATAAATATCAGATTCTTTATGTGATACAAAGACACACATTTAGTGCTAACAAAACATTTAATTTTAAAAGTAAATAAGGGGTAATATTATCACAAATTGCTAGGTCAGAGTTATTTGCCTTTGTCATTGACGACTGATATAGTGTGAAGCTTATTATGGTGCCTTAATACTAATTATAACTTTCTTTTAAAAGCATATGCATTTACAACATTTAATTACTGCATATGTGTGTGTGTGTGTGTGTGTGTGTGTGTGTGTGTGTGTGTGTGTGTGTGTGTGTGATAGAGAAAATTATCCAAAAAATATATATCAATTTTAAATTTTTAATACAAATATTAAGAACCATATATTATGACAACAAAAAAGGCTTTGTATAATGGAAATGAACATTATGTGAGTTGCTGCTTATATGTGATCCCCTCCAAGAGTTGAACCTGGATTTCCTCTCCATATGTAAAGGTTTGTTTGCTTGTACTATAAGGATGTTCCCATTAATAGCAATATTGTTTACAAATATATATATAGAGAGAACATTGATACAAACATGTGTTAATACATGTTTTGAAGCTTATCAAACAAAATGCATTCATGCTTTTTGTTTTGTTATATGTCTGTTGGTGTTAATAAAGAACGACACTGAAGTGTTCTAACTACTTTTTATAAGCACCAATATAACAGTATGTGAATAAAATAGGTTTAACACGATGGAAAGCTGGTATGAGAAAAAGCCCAGAGCTCCAGTGTCTGCATGTTTTATAGGTACAGTAAGCTATGTACATCACGTGACTTAAACCTGGTAAACTCAATAATATTAGAACACTTTCCTAGGCAGATGTCACTTTACTTATGACTTTACTTGGGACCTTCTAGCTTTTAAATAAGCTTAACACAAATCGATGAATAAGCAGTCACAAGTCGTAAAGTTGGTGCTGGCGCAATCGGTGCAGGGGCTTATGGCTTGCACATTTCTGGTAGAAGAATTCGTCTTCGCACTTTGGTGAGCTTGCCTTTAGTGCTGCTCTGGATGGGGAACTCGTGTGGGTCGGTGGTTCCCATCTCCAGAGCGACTGGCCTTTTCATGGGCCCTGGCAATGACTTGGGCATTACCAATGGAGCAGACTGCAGGATGAGCACCTGTTTAAGCAATGGCCATTCCTGCACTTTACACGAGCACTGCACCTGAAATCTAACAAATATATATATATATATATATATTCCTGATATTATGACACTGAAGATATGACTATTGAATTATGTAGTATAATCAAAGCCCTTTTCTTTTTTAAGTAAAAAGGTAATACATATGATACATTGCCAGGAAAGAGAAATGGGCCTTTGTTGTTGACATCTGATATAGTGTGAAGCTAATGATGGTGCCCTTATACTAAAGATAAATCACATAAAATAAAATAAACCATATAATTACTGTGTATATGTGTGTACCTGATAGGGAAAATTATCAAAAACTTAATACATATTTAAATATGAAGAGAGAGGAGAAATGGATAGGGGGACACAGGGCAGTTGACTATCGACAGGCCACCGAGACCTGGCCGATGAGGAAGTGTAGCGGAGGCTTACTATCTCCTGGCCGGAAATTGATCACTTCCGGTCGTCACACCATTGGGGACGTCGTGGGACAGTGCCGAAACGTCCGATGAATATTGCCCCACCTGATGAAGAAGATAGTAGCAGCATCACGGCTGTATCTGACAACTATATCTTCTGGATTTCCAGTGACTGTTAAGAAAGACCAGCTGACAACTGTGAATAGTACAGTGACACCATGGAGAGACAGGTGGCAGCTAGGAAAGACTGGCATAGAGGTTAACTGTCCCAGCAAGTCAATTTACCTTCTTCGTAAGAAGAAACCCTAGAAAGCTACAGAAAGACAACACAAAAAATACCCCTGAGGTCGTAAGAGAGAGGGGGAGGATGATCGACCTACAAGCCAACAGGTAACGAACACGCCCGATCAACCGACAACGAATCAGGACACGAACTGGTCAAGAACATGTAGTTGTGGGAAGGTGTGTAAGAATGAGGTGGGACTGAAGATTCACCGCACAAAGATGGAATGCACACCAATCCTAAATATGTTGCAACGCGCAAGGCAACTTGGTAGACGGAGGAGGAAATGGATCAGGATGAACACCACAGTGTCCACAACCTTCACGCATCAGAAGAGGGTGAGGTAACAATCAATAACGCAGAGAGCACTGAAGAACGAGCTGCGGTAGAATCTACAGGGAGAGCGAAGTGGAAGGCGTTCGAAGAGGAGCTGGAACTGGTGATGGAGAACGTTTTGAAAGGCAAAGTGGAGAGCAAGCTGCGTGTCATGTCTGAGCTGATCTACACATTTGAAAAAGAGCGATTCGGAACAGCTAAAGAGAAAGTCGGACAACCCAAGGTTGGCGGGAAAAGAAGGCTGCAAAAGATTTCCAACCTAAGGGGAGAACTCAGACGCTTGAAAAATACAGGCAAGCAGGGGATAAGGAGAACCAAGGTCTGGCGGAACTGAGAGACGGTGTGCGGAAGGAGATCCAGAGATTGGTTGAGACATTCCTTTCCCATTACTTTTACATTTCTGTAAATGAGTTCTTAATCTTATCACTTTGGCACTCGCTTCAAGAGAACACTCTTTACACTTTGCAACTGTCTTAGTCCCTTCTGTTAATAAGTGATTAAATCCCCACACAGGATCTTTGGGTTTCAAAACCCTTACTGGTAATGTATTCTTGCCTATATTTCTTTAAATTCTTTTTTAAAAANTGTACTTTTTGTATTGATTAACACATACGTTTCTAATATATATTGAGGTTAACTGCATTTTACTTGTTAGTAAAATAAATTGGAAAATGTACATACTATTGCTTTCTGTAAATCGTAAATGCCTAAGCAATATTGTGTTATGCATAGAAAAAAAATACATTAAGTCACATGCACACTTCTAAGATACATATTAGTTTATGTGTTATTTAGCGTTTAGAATACTTTTTTTACATATACTTTTTAAATATAAGCATGGGGTGAGATGATATTTATATATTTATCTACGTGTACATTTCATATATACATATTGTGTTAAATGGTGTCAATACAACTACATCTGCTTTTGTTTACGTGTACATTCCTTTAATAAATAGTTTTGTTAAAAGCACGTGGAAAAATATGAAAAGATTTGCGCGCTATCGCATTTTTTTTTGTAAAGAACAATTATACACGCATATATATATTTCTCATGCATTATACCATTGCATTTGTTTACATTTACATTTTTAATTTACATATTGGTTCAAGTGCTATTAGTACTTTTATTCACTTGTACATTTCAGCATATGTACTATCCGTGACCATGATTAGTCATTTTATTTGTATTTAAACCTGGTGTGCGAAGTTTTCGAGGTTCTCGTGGTTTATGCTGTATAACTGTCTTGCTGTCCAGATCATTTTTGGAAACTGTTCATGAAAGTTCAGTACACGCGTTTTTGTTGCGCATTCAGCCAGGGTAGATTTATCCAGTAGTGGAACTGCTCCGGTGCAACTTTGTGGACTTAATCGTTTACGTCCTTATAGTATATAACACCATCACGGGACCATGCGGATGTCACTATGTCCGGTTGCTTCCTTCGCACGCATGCGAACACGTGAGCATTGAACTTGGTCAGGTGGTCGTTGAAGTAGATGTAAGAATTCAGTTGTCGTAGGTGCTTGGCTTGTTGCATGATGCAGCTTCTTTTCATTCGTGATACCATTTAAAGAACAATGGACCTGTCTTTCTCTTTCGTAAAAATGCCAATTCTATGGGTTATATCAATGTCGTTGTTTGTTAGGTTTAGATCCGGTATGTTTTTGTTCAATGCGTTTATGATTTTCTCTGCTATTTCATTTTTTATTTTCGTTTTCTTTGTCTTAAATGCCTTCTATTTTGATATTGCTGCGCCTACTATATTGTTCATATTTATTCATTTTTAATTCATTGATTTCACCTTGTTTTTTATTTGTTTCTGAAGCCGTTCATTTTCATTCTTTTGCTCATTAAGGGATTTGCCTAACGTTTCAATTTCCTTTGCTAATTTGTCATTCTCCAGCTCTTTGTCGAACAACTCACTTTCCACTTTTTCAATTCTTAGAACTAGTGTACCTAGCATTTCTTCTTTTAATTGGAGAACAACATCTTTGATAAGTTCCTTGAGGTCACTGCTGTCTTTGGTTAGCATATTGCTAAGTTTTTGGTTTATACAATGGATTTCGGACGCGATATTGATCTCTTGTTCATCTTCAGAGTCATCTTGTGAGTCACTTTGTTGATTTTTTTACTTTTTCTTTTTCTGCTTAATGTTTTTCTGCTCAGAAACGCTTGTATCGGCATCACTTATGCTACTGATTACGCTACGCGTGCGTTTGTCACCTGCCGTTATCGTGCTGTTTTCTTTATCCATCACGAAGGTGTTTTTCAGTAGTTGTTACTTTTCACGGTGTTTTGTTTAAGAATACGACAGCTCAAATTCAGTTCAAATTGAAAGTATTTAAATTTGGCGCATGTTTGCTTTTCTTTTTGCTACAGTATAGATGTAAAAATTCAACGTGCGCGCTGGAGCACGACGCCTTGCAATTTCATTTAAAACAAAATGGCGTCGCCCATATCCATTATGAATGTTTATTTCATCGTTGTTTTAATGCTATTTAAGTGAAAATTAGTATATTTAATGACAAAATATTGTGAACCATGTATTGTTATCCAAATATCCCACAATTGTTTTTGTTTTCACCTCGCCTTTTTTTGTTTAATTTCACATTTTATTGCTGCACAAAAAACACAGCTACTTCCAACCGTAAGGTCAAGGTCCTTCATGTAACTTTGTCAAAATGTTTGTCTTAATGATATGTTGGTTGAGTTCAAAAATGGTTCCGGTCCGTTGAAAAACATGGCCCAATCATCGTCAAAACATTGGTTTTATTGATATCTTTGACGAGTGCGAAAATGGTCCAGATCGATGAAAAAACATGGCCACCAGTGGGCGGGGCAGTTTTCTTTATATGTATAGTGAAAACATGTGAACACTGTAAAAGTCACATTTTTTGCCCAATTGTCATGAAACTTGGTGAAAACATTGGTTTTATTATCCCCACCGAAATTTTTTGATGGGATATAGTAATAGTCTCCGTCTGTGCGTCCGTCTGTGCGTCTGACTTTCCGTCCGAAACTTTGTACACAGCATAACTCAAAATCTATTCAATGGATTTACTTCAAACTTGGAATATAAACAGATGGCAACTAGGAGAAGTGCAGTGACCAAGAACCATAACTCTATCTAACTAAGTTTTTGAATTATCTCCCTTTATATAATTTCAAAGTTATTTTTTTGTGCACAGCATAACTCTAAATCTACTGAAACGATTTACTTGTTACTTGAAATATAAACATATGGCAACTAGAAGGAGTGCATTGACTAAGACCCATAACTCTATTTACCTTAGTTTTTTTAAATTATCTCCCTTTATTTAATTTCAAAGTAAACTTTTGTCCGGAGCATAACTCTACATCTACTGAAGGGATTTACTTGAAACTAGAAATATAAACAGATGGCAAGTAGGAGAAGTGCAGTGAACATGAACCATAACTCTTTCGGCCGTAGTTTTTAAATTATCTCCCTTTTCTATGCCCCCCTTCGAAGGAGAAGGGGTATATTGTTTTGCACATGTCGGTAGGTCCGTCGGTCCGTCCGTCCGCCTGATGGTTTCCGGATGATAACTCAAAAACGCTTAGGCCTAGGATCATGAAACTGCATAGGTATATTGATCATGACTGGCAGATGACCCCTATTGATTTTGAGGTCACTAGGTCAAAGGTCAAGGTCACAGTGACCTGAAGCAGTAAAATGGTTTCCGGATGATTACTCAAGAACGCTTTCGCCTAGGATCATGGAACTCTGGTACATTGATCATGACTCGCAGATGACCCATATTGATTTTCAGGTCACTAGATTAAAGGTCAAAGTCACGGTGACTCGACACAGTAAAGTGGTTTCCGGATGATAACTCAAGAAGGCTTACGCGTAGGATCATGAAACTTCATAGATACATTGATCATGACTGGCAGATGACCCCTATTGATTTTCAGTTCACTAGGTCCAAGGTCAAGGTCATAGTGACTCGACATACTAAAATGGTTTCCGGATGATAACTCAACAATGCTTACGCCTAGGNTATATAAATAGGTATTAAAACAAAAGCATCGTACATTTTGAATAAACATACGTTTTAATATATTGATGTTTTCGCTTTGTTATTTCAAAGTAGAAGTATTATCTGCAAATGCATCGGTTTACATAGTATCCGTTATCTAAAATGGCATATCATTGCATATAGCGTTGCTTTGTTCAAGGCGGAACAGTTGACATCACAGTGCACGAGGTGACACAAGATATGAAACTAAAAGAGATAAAGAAAGCCAGCGGTGGTGCATGGGGAGGTACAAAGGTCAACGAAGCCTACAAGAAATTCATCGATACGTTGGCAGGTATAAATTGAGGTTATCTTACTAAATCTATTAAAGCCTAAATGTTAAAACATTATTATACGTGTTTAAGGAGATGTTTAAATTGTTATTTAGTTATGTTTTGTTTTTGCTTTGCTTCCCGGCTAACATATTATATGATTTTCAGGCGGTTTTGTTTTTGCTTTGCTTCCCGGCTAACATATTATATGATTTTCAGGCGGTAGTGTGCTGCAGGCTCTGAAAGACAGTCATATGGACGATTATATTGAATGTGTGAGGTCATTTGAGATCAAAAAGAGAGAGATCAAGTCGTCAGCATCCGGAAGCGTTATTCTTAGAGTTCCAGCAACGTTGAATGATGTTGTACAAGATATAACAAGGAAAAGCTTCAAAGAGCAAATTGAACGGTCGTCATTCAAAGGTGGTGTGCAACTTATTAAAGATAAGCTCAAATGTAATGCAAGTGTTGTATCAGCGCTATTTGATGGATCTGTTAAAGGCATTATTGACCACCTGTCAACACTTTTGTCAATGTACAGCGACAATCCTATTCACCATATCGTCATGGTCGGTGGATTCTCTGAGTCACCATTGTTGCAGGAAGCAGTGAGAAGTGCCTTTCCAGGAAAGCACGTGACTGTACCACAAGACGCAGGACTTGCTGTTATGTAAGGCGCGGTGATGTTTGGCCACAATAAACGACAGATTGTGTCCAGGATCGCACGATTCACGTATGGAATAGAGTGTTGCAGACCATATGACGCGGCCATTCATCCTACTGGAAAGGTTATTCAGGAAGGTCCTCGAAAAGGCCAAGTTGGAAACTGCTTTTCAAAACTTGTTGACATTGACCAATCTATACCAAGCGACGAAGCTGCTGGAAGTTGTGTTTATAGGCCAGCTGAAGGTCATACGAAATACCAGACCAATGTGTACGCGACAAAAAACAAAAACCCCGTATTGGTGGACGATTCTGGGTGCGTCATGATTGGCAGCTTTGAGGTTAACTGCAAAGATAAAAATGGGAAAATATCGGATAAAGTTCTAAAAATGTACTTTGGTGGGACGGAAATTGACGTTAAAGCTACGCTGAAAACAACCGGTGAGGAAATAGCTGCGGCGTTTGATCTTCCAGACTGATAAAATCGTCCCTAACAACTGGCTTTAAGATGTCATGTTTATGGAGTTTACAGAAATATTGCCGTGTTTTATTTTTATTTTTGTCCTTTCCAAAGAATGTAGACTTAAACATTGTTCGCACGTATTAACAATCATTGTATTGAAGCAGAAATAAATATCACAAAATAAACTCAGTTATGTATGTTTTATAAAGCTTAATATATTTAATTATTATTGTATTAGTTTGCATTAACATTAAACTACCGTATTAAACGGTAATATAATATATGAGCTTACTCAAATGTAATTTATCAAGTAATGAAAGTAGTTTAAAATTCAAATTAGCCTGCTAGATCCTTTACGGAAAAAATGTCTGTTTATTCCAGGGTTAACGCCGTAACATTAAACAGACATTCTTGTTATGTTAAAAGGTTTTTAATATATCCTTCCAATATTCTGACACATATCGGAATATTTAAATGCAATGATCGTCAACCACTGTACGTTAACGCAGTGTGTTTGTCTTTAAATACGTAAGTAATGCATTTTCAAACGATCCGACTTTTATAACCAGAAATCCATGAAGTGAGAGCAGAACGCAACTAGCACTGATAAGATGTTCTGTTGAAATGTGATTAGCCTGGTCCTAACGTTAACTGGCGAACAGTCCGTAATATGCCCCAACATTCCATATGAACACACGTGTTGGTATTTTCTTAATACGTTTCTATTATTCGTTTAATCCGTCTGGCAAATGTTTCATTTTCCAACATACAAAAACAACTGAAACCTGCACATTCAAAATATCAAAAACAATATAAACTAACATAAATCCTGAAATAAAGTTATACATAAACCTTTATTTTGTATATTTCAAAACATGAAACTTGTTCATTGTATTGTTACTTAAGGGGCATGTTATTTTTGTTTTAACCCCGGCATACTTATATTTCAATGTTATTTTTTCGCATTTAATGACTATACGTGATTTGTTTTGCTTGTTTGCAATTGGTTTCAACCATATATTATCATGCTCTTTGTTTCTAACAGTTTAGCTTTGCTGATGGTTATTGATAGAGTATATCGATCGATGATTTGCCTGCAATCATCGTTATAAATATGCTCATTTTTATTTTTTTGTGGTACAATATATTCAACACATGTTCATGTACCAATTTAGTGTTCGTGTGCCGTATGCATAGATATCGTTGCGGGAAAATAAAATGGAATATATTGTGCCACACAGAAATAAAAAATAGCATTTTATATATTGTTAGATCTATGTTACCAGACCTCATCTAGCGTTGACATTTTGACTATAGCTATAAGGAACACTGATTGTTTATGTGTTAACTTTATTTAACGAAATATTTTACGAAATATTCGTTGATTTTGAGCATTATAGGGGCTTTAAAGAATTAATGTGCATTTTTTAGCAAAAGTTAATAAATATCGTCTACATAATAAGGTGTTGTTCGCATACATGGAACTTTGTAAGTCTTTACAATTATAGGCGCACACTATATTTAGCACTATTTAAACGGTTTATTTATAAATAGACATGCTATACGTTAATGTCATGTGTGATATATTTCGCAATTTGTTTTAAGTATACGTGCCCATATAACTAATGTCACCTAGAAGATTTGCTAGTTAAATAGTTGGTTTTTGATAACATAATTAGGTGTTGGTCGCATACATTACACTTTGTTAGTCTTTATAATTATAGGCGCACACTATATTTGGCACTATTTAAACGGTTTATTTATAAATAGACATGCTATACGTTAATGTCATGTGTGACAGATTTCGCAATTTGTTTAAAGTATACGTGCCCATATAACTAATGCAACCTAGAAGATTTGCTAGTTAAATAGTTGGTTTTTGTTAAAAGAAAATGCATAAGTGAGAAGGTTGTGCTAGACACCAATTAATTTTGGAGTCAGTGCTTTACCACTAGACCAAAGATCCGTTGCAGATGTTCAATATTGGCATAATAACGAATCTATATTTTGCACTTGTACTTCATATGATACTGTGATAATAATACGTTCTTCAGTATATCATGTAACTTGTGTATATCTGACAATAACGTGAATTGGTTAATAAATGTCAATATTATATTGAAATGGATGTAAATTGTATATGTAGATGTATCATAATGTGTTATTGTTTAAATTTCTTCTTGTATGAAGATATGTAAATTGTGTACCGTCATTAAAATGTTATTTTAATTAATATTTAATCAGGAAATAAAAAAACAAAACAATTAATTAGCTTTTATTTCATTTACTTAAAACGTGTGGTTTGTGTAAATGAGTGAATTTTTTTTTTGAAAAAATGGTCACACTCATGTGTAACTAACTGTGTTGCTCAAAGAGGTTACCAGAAGTTGCGACCATTTCCACTTATATTACTAATATGACTAGACTCTCGATTGTGAAGTTATCTTATTATTCAATACTGTTTCGATTTTTTGACAAATATAATGAACATTTAGGCTTACTACCCGCATAGTATTTCTTATTAAACGCATGTATTGTTCATGAAGTTTATAGAACAAATCGAATGCATCACCGTCAACCAAAGATTTGGAACTTTTCGTAGGTTCTGAAATCGTATTAATGTAATGTAAAAATCTGATACAGGTTTAAACTTAATTTCATCTTGTCTCAGAATGTTGTTATTCTGTTTCTTTGGTTAATATAAAACAATTGAGTATTTAAGGAATAATTGAGATAAGAAAATATCGAATTGCTGTCACATTTTTTTTGTATTTGTCCTGTGAGGTATTTGTTTGTTTACACTTGTGTTTTGTCATTTATTCTTGTATCAGTGTTAAAGTCAGCATGTTCTTCAACCGTGTTAAACCCCGCAATACTCTGTGTTGACTGCTCCAAGGTGGTCATCCAAACTTTACTCATTTATATAAAATAAGATCATAGGATGTGAAACATAAATAATCTTACCTCGCACAGAAAACCCATTGGCTAAAACATTGGCTAAAGTCACATGCTGACTTCAATGAAGAAAACAGGTTAACAGTATTACACACTGTCTAGGAAACAGTAGTCCTGTTATGATGTTGATCCGGGAGAAAGAATAACACTCTTTTAAATTCTTAACACGGCTGCTTACTGTCCCAGTACGGTGTGATACAAGGTAGTACATTTATATCGGGAGAGAGCGTATCAATATTTATTTATTGAATTTGTATTACAGTTTTTGTTCTTGTTCAGTACTAAACCATTTGGCTAATACTCTTTCTTGTTAATGTTTTTGTAATGTCATCGTTCCTATGTTATTATGTTTTCCTATGCTTTTGTACAATTTATATAACATTTGTTGTTTTACTTTTTGCTTGTTAATAAACGGATTATTATATTATATAAGTGGTTTATATCATGTTTTGCAAACAAACCCCGAATGTGATGTTTTTTATAAAATAGTATCAAACAACTAACGATCCCTTATTCATATCAAATACAATATAATCAATAGTTTTTTCAAACATTAAACAAATATCCTCCCCTTTTTTACATTATGAGTTCACATAATAATGTAGCAACTAGTTCGTTAATGCTTACATTAATGTGCAAATTTACTTTGCACAGATTAGAAAATACAATCAAATGCGTAATACACATTTAAAAAAAATGACAACGCTTTTATTTCAATCGTATGCCCTTGGTGTGAAATATGTTAGGAAATTTGCAAATTATGTACATAACAATATTAGCAGTTCAGCTCACCAAAATATGTGGCTTACTAAGGCCGCACATATTAGCACATTCATTCGGAATTATTTGACCTCTCTAATTATTATCAGTTAAGACAAGCCTGTTTTATCGTCAATTTATTGCATACGAACTCGCCGAATAGATCAAAACCTATTCCATTGGATTGATCTTAGTCAGGGCATTATTTATATAAACGGACTATAACGTTGTTTCAAGAGTATGTATCAGTCGAATGTCTGGTGTTATTCCGTATCACTCGAAATGCATACCTGTTATATAATGACTACGCACAATGAATTAGCAAAATATTAAAAATAAGCTAAATATGTTAATATAATTTCAAGTGATTTAAATGGTTGCCTTTTAATAAAGATGTTTTTCATCAGATTTGACTCTGTGTCTTGTTCATGTGCTGGTTATCATTCATTTGCGCTTATAAGGGCTTATAAGGGCCTCGTTAGAAGGATATTATTTATGTTCTGATACAACATAAGTTTCATTTTTATTATATTTAAATATAGATGTTTCTCTATACTGTACGTCATTCAGTATTTTTAATTTTGTTCTTTTTGATAGTATAACAGTTTATTAAATGTTTCATATTCGGTCTAAATACAATAATGCAATTTTTACATGTAGCAAATGTTACATCAAGAAAAGAGTGTACGCATTGGTATTCAAGTATCATTGTTGATTCATTATCTTGTTTTACGTGTAAGTTACGCATCCTTCAAATGATGAATCCACGATTTGATATACAGTTGTTAGCAATATTAAAAAGACGTAGCTTTATGAAATTGATCCAACAAATAAAAGGCTGATACATTCATTAACTAATTTACAGGCGGTCAGTGTCGATGCTATTATATTTCATTTCGCTTAGTAGACTTATGTGGTGACTGTTAAAATATGAAAGTATTAAGATTTTGATACGTGTGATAACTAGCATAAGGTTAAAAGCATATTAACATAAGACATGCGGAAATTGTGACTTGTATTTTAAAGAAAAATGTTTTTTCTCAATGATAATTTCGCAAACACGATTTATAGAGGTCTGCATGCTATCAATACTGAGTTAAAAAGATACTCCGTACCAACATTCACATAAAATATGTGTGTGATGAAATTCTAACAAGTGTACTCTCGATCGTACGATGACTAAAAGTGTGGTATAACAGAGACTTCCATACATACACACAATTAAGTCAATATTTCAGGTTTATTTTTTTAGATGATACATTTGGACGCAATAACACCTCTTTACCGTAAACTTCATGATAGTGTTTTGGTTGTATCAAACTTCCAAGTCTGAAGTCTAATAAGACTGTCTATTATATCGAGTTTTAAGAACGGTTCACGAGGAGCATCATCACATTAATTATTTTTTTCTATCTTTATTGCCTATATGTGTGATGTATAAATGTATTTTACAATCTCTTACATTAAATATTACATTATCTGACATGATTTTAAAATGTCAATATACCTAAAATAGATTTATAACGAAATATCACAACACAAGTAATTACACGTTTTGTTTTATTGAATGATAGTGCAGACGACTAACATCAATGAGATTATGCTGCAAAAATCTTGCATTGATTTATACGGAGAAAAAAAATATTGTTAGCAATCCTAAAACTCGTTGACGCCTGAAAGATAATAACGTTAAAAACATTTTTTTTTAATTTCTTTAGTCAGAAATACAGAACACTACCTCTTAGTATTAAGAAATAATATACCAACACCATTCAATAACAACATATCTCATTGTCATCGTGTTCGCTCAAACACTGTCTGGATTGAGATAACGTGCTACAATATAGTAAACATACCCCTTTTTAAATACACTATTGTTACATTTTTTTATCAATCAAATAGAATTGCGATAAAAAAGGTAACATTGATTATACCTGTAAACTGAAACACCATCATCAAGGTTGTTAAAATAAGGGTTTTCGATCTTAAATGCAATATAGAATCTTACAATCCACATGATACGCGCAGGAAGTAGGATGTGAAATAATGTTCCATTTAAAGAAACGCCATAAAAATATCACTACGAAAATGTTCACGCAAAACGACACATTACATATTTACATCGATAAAATCTGTTTCAATATAACAAATTGTGATTTAAATGTCGAAGGATTTGTATACAATCATATATGATGTTGTTACATCCATTACAGTTAGTTTACTATCCCAGGTTAAAAGCAAATACATTAAGCTAGGTTATGCATGCTCTCATAATCTGGACCAAATAGTATACCATATTTAGAACAACAAATGGCTTAAACAAGGCACACGGCGTATAAATGAATGTCGATGTCAATTTTTGTCATAAATGGAAAAGTATATAACATAAATCTTATCGCCGATTTTCGCTCTATAAATATAAACAAGATCAAAACGATAGCTTTATTAATAGGTCCGACCTAGATTGTAGTATGATTGGCTTTATTGTGAGAAATTGTATTTGTCTAACGGAACTCTTTACGAAGCGCACATATGCAGTCATTCTTTTCCACGCTTTTCTAAGAGTCTGTTTATTGTAGACAATTGTGTCAAGTTGCATTCGACCTTAATTATCACTGGACAGTCTCGGGAACTACTAAACTTCTTTTATCTGGACTGTTATTTGTCTCTGAAAGCAAAATGCTTGATGCCGATAAATGTACTTCTTTATTTTGTGACAACTAGACGTGTGTTGTAAGAATAATATGGAGCAAAATTACAGAGAAAACATAACTAAGTAGTCTTGTATATTTAGAACGGTGTACTTACAACCAAAAGAAAAATTTAATGCATCGCTTATTGGCGGGGTACTTGTATTTTGCTGTGATGCTTGGCGCCAATAGTTGTGTTACTTCCCGTCACATCTCTGATCATAAGCTAACGTAAGCCTTTTGCCTTTGCCGGGTTCAATTTTGAATCTTCCTCCTAACTGTAAAAACTACGAACTGTAAATACGTCTCCATTCATATGTTTTAGTGTGACTACCAAATCCAGGTGTGGACGCACTGTTACATGTCAACGGGATTGTCTGACCTTCGTAGACTAAGCTGACGTTGAAAACTATTGTTAGTTTTGATTATTGTCCACGGTAAAGGTTTTGGGTCAAAAATTAAAAGAAAATTGAATAATAATATTCAGCCTTGTATGATGCAGTGGTATACATACTTATAGATTCGATTCAATATGGTCTATGAGTTATACTTTCTTATAATCTTCACTAAATACATCACTTTACGAATCTTTTAATGTTTTAATGTTGTTATTGAGACGCTAACGCTGTGATGAGTTTCACATAGTGCTGATGATTTTTCTTTTGTAAGGTATTAAGGTATTAGCAGACTAGTGGAATCGGGTAATATCGCGTAATATCGACTTGTTACATAGCGTTTCGGTTTCTCTCGGCATATTGAATGATGTTGTAAAACATGAAATTAACATAAATACATTATCGTATTTTCTGTCAATAAAATAAACTTTAACAAAACATTAAAGTATGTTCCGTATGTTCCGTAACCTTCAAGTTATTCATACAATTATCGTATAATTTATTAGCTAACTATCGATTTAACAAATTATTCGTGTTTGCTTCGTGATTAAAAATCTGTAAACAAGCGTATACTGTTAACTCAGAAATCTCGTATGTCAACAAAGCAGCTTAATTTAATATTTAATTACACAGTAGAGTTTTTCTATCAAACTAATATATTCAAGCAAGAAACAATTTGTGTTCAATTTTAAGCTGCGTCAAATTTGCGAATACGAGTTAGGGTGAAGTCTGCATGCAGCTTGGTGATTATTGAATACAAGAACAAGTGTGTTCAGCCCAATTTACTTTTTTTAAATGCAATCAAAATACTCATAGAATTATTAATGTGTATGTTTAAACAAATTCTCTGCAAATAGCCATATTCATAAGTTTCGATGGAAATAATACCGACTTATGCTATCTATACCGACTCCAAAACACGGGCACGAACTGATGTGGTAGAGGTCGACTATTATAATTATGCAGTAGTACAAAACGCAACATGAAGCATGCATACATACTATTCACCATATTGTGATTTTAAAACAAAACAACAAACACATAAAATAACATTTGAAAACACGAATGGTTTGTAATCTGAAAACAAATGATTCTTACGCGTAACTTAACAGCCAAACAAACACATCACGTGACTGGCGTGATGTCACCACCTTTATTTTTTTCCTTTATGGGTATATCAATCAGGCCGACAAGCCCTGTTGATGAATTGCAGGGCTTCTAATCCATGGATCGCTGGTTCGATCCCCAGCACGACCATATAATTTGTGTGGGTGCTGACAAGCAGCTTACCGTACTTTATAATATTTTATTTAGTATAACAGGTGCTTTTTAGTTACTCAATTACTGCTGTTCACATCGGCATCCTTTTCCATCAATCTCTCTCGGAAGTGGTAGAATTCACAAAATAAATACATCGTAAGTTTTACTCGACGAGTTGCAATCGTCCACAAAGGACATCGCAAAATGAAACACAATATGACACTGATGTTTATATCAGCAACATCCTTTATTTATACAGTGTACTGTAAAACGAGGAATTAAATTTGCAAGAACGATTTAAAGTATAAAAGAACTACACAAAACATCTAGCACGTTAAACAGAAAAATAGAGTTCGCAGAGTTTAATACGCCGGTGACAAGTCATTGTGTTCAACAATTATAAATGCATTCCCTTTTCAAATGAGATACGTATGCGATGTTGATATGTAAAAATAAAAAATAAAAATCATAAAAGAGTTAAGTATGCCGGTAGGTGGATAAACAAAAATGGATGCTTATACATCAGAAACATCAAACCTGTATGCATATGTTTGGATATGCATGCACTTAACAACTAAGCACAACATGGTGGGCATGCTCCTACTGATAAGGATGAACCTGCATCTACAAAGATTTGATTTTTTTTTTTAAATTTTCCAACAGTTATAAATACAAACAAATCAATTTTTTTAATGATTACCTTATTGATCAACTGATATGACAATGTAATACGTAGCAGTTCTAATGATATATTCATAAACAAAACACATGTTTTCCCTGTTATCGCTAATGTTTAATGTGACTTGTCTTGGTGCAAAATCATGTCAGAAGGTATCAACATGTTTTTGCACGCTACCACGTGTCTGTACATCTGGCGCACATAACCTCACATGATAAGTCATGACCTGACATATACACGCACAATGTATTGCAAAATTGTGTACACTGCAATGTCCGTGCGCAGATAAATTCTTGCGACGATTTATTATTAAATTATGTATGTGGGATGATTGCATAGGCAAAAAAAGAGATCCATTCTAACGTGTTTAACATATTTGACGTTAATGCATACACGAGTTGAGTGAAAAATGTTAAAAATATCTATTTGTAAACGATCAATTACTTGTCTGTCCACAAGTGGAAGATTATATCCTGAAATAAGTGACCCGAATATCACTTTACATAATTGCAGTTTTGATGGATTACAAACGCGGAGTTAATTAATGACCGTGGGAATATAACCATGTTGAACAACATTGTTCATTATAGTTCATAGATTGACGAGGCAATCTAAATATTCAACCATGAAAAGGGGGAGAGGGGTCTGCATCCGGTTGAATGGCGCACCAACCTTTCATAATCTCAGAGTTAATCACTAAACCCACACGTGGTAATACACAGAAGCATCATACATTTTTAATTAAAATTAAAATGTTTAAATGAGAATATAACTTCGTTTAAGTTAAAATTTATAACTCAATTATCTACTATTCATCAAAGCATTAATATTTTCCAATATAATATGTAATAGGTATGATCGAATATAATGTTGTCTTTTGTTCTTGACTGTTCGTTATAATTGTTCTACAGTAGATTTATGAACAATGAAACTCTGAATTTATGACGAGTAAATAGTTAAATATTAGTTTACTGATGGATTGAATGATGTAAAGTTGAAAGCAAAGCGTAATGAATCTGTCACAATGAAGTTCGATTTTATTGTATTTTCTGTTTCAAGAAAGTCTCTTCTAAATCTAAATCATCTGTAGGCTACAACTGCTGGCCTGGGTTAGCCAGCACCTGTGCTGACAACACAGATGGAAGAACACTCATTTATGCAGATGTATTAACCCCTGCGTTCTAACGATAAACCTTACATAATTGTCTATTTCAATAAACGATTTCAAACGCATATTCCGCGTTATATCAATATCATTAATCTCAATAACCAATTATTTGACATTGAAAATACGATCATTAATGACTCGTTCTGGGGTCCGATAACAGGTGACCTTGAATGTCGTGTTCCTAAAAAGCGTTTCTAAATAAAACCAAAGAACCATTTATTTATTGATGAGTTTAATTCACAATATATTGTCAATACATTGATGGACAAATTTGTTTATTAGATTTTAAGACAACGACAATTAATATATCTTTTTACAATCCGGATATTGCTTGACATTTGGAATGTGTATGAAAATGGACGGTCATTTCAAAACAGCGATGTGACAAAGTATCATGTTGGTAATGCATTTGAGCAACGCTCAGTGAAAATGGGGTTTAATGCATGTGCATAAAGTGCAGTCCACACAGGCCAATAAGGGACGACACTTTCCGCTTTTATGATATTTGTCTTTTAAAGAAAGTCACTTCTTAGCAAAAATCTTGTTTAGGCGGAAAGTGTCGTCCCTGATTAGCCTGTGCGGACTGCACTTTATGCACATGCTTTAAACCCCCTTTTCACAGAGCGAGGCTCATTTGTATATATTTACATTTCAGAATATATTTACTTCGAATTTCGAATCAAGTAAGATAATTACAAATGTATTGGTTGTATCGAATATAAAATAAATATCCGTGCTTATCTGTAAAACAGTGCACATTTTGTTAGGCGTTAATTCTGGTTGGAAAGATAAATCCATTCATCTGAAACCGTGACGTCCTTTCCGTCTGTCTGCGTTTTAAACATGCGACAGGTTCCGGCGATTTCTTCAGGTTCAGTGACGTCACGAAAGTTAGCTTGAGTACACTCCACCCACCTCAGGCAAAATGAGGCGCATTCTATGCGACTGCGCGCGGCTACTTCTATTACGGGTGCTGAAGGGTTCTGGCGCATCGAGTCAGGTTGCAGGTTGAATCTGCCCATAACAATGTTTTTTTCTGCAAAATAGATTTTTTATAATTGTTTTTTATTTATTGTATTATTATAATAATAATTATTATTATTATTAGTAGTAGTAGTAGTTAGAAGTAGTAGTAGTAGGTAGTAGTGGTAGTAGTAGTAGTAGTAGTAGTAGTAGTAGTAGTAGTAGTAGTAGTAGT
>VMBQ01000322.1:162571-310771 GCA_007657795.1 Dreissena rostriformis | reverse complement strand
AACTGTACTATACTTAAGAAGAATTAATAAATGAAAAGGCAGAATTAACTGTGACTTGTTGTTAGTGAAAGAAAATAAAGGTTCCTGGCTAACCGACTAAAAAAAGGCAGTGGTGTCGGCAACCTGACGATTAACGCCCTTAGAACCCAGTAAACTCGGACCAGGCACGAGGTATACGACAGGGTTTATCAACTGCGTTAGGATTATTAGCGTGATTGAACGCCTCGTGTTTTATAAATCATGATTAAATAATAATAATTTGCGACTCAACCCTTGCGTTTTTGCAGAGTTATTTTTTTAAGGTATAATATGCGTGAAAATTAGGGGATAAACAATAACCGAAAAAGTATCTGATGGCAAGTTTAAATCGAAGAAGAAAAAAGCAAGTTATATTGATATTAACAAAATATAGTATTAAGCTATTTATCGGATCTCTAATTACGTAAATTTCAGTAAAACTTAATGTTTATAATCCATTTTGTTATTGTCGTTGCAGGTTAACGTTCCAAAACCAGCCTTATGTTTTCTTCTTCCATATGCGTTCGTTCTTATTGAGAAAACAAACACAAAGTTAATTCAACACTCAGGGGTTTGAAACTCTCAACTGGTTGCCTCAGAGAATATTTCATTCTGCAATGCTTGCTAGCACGCGAGGCGAAGATCGACAGGCAGTTTCATCGCTACCTACTTCCAATATGGAATCTGAGCCACATTTAATATATAAGTCAAATAATATACACGCGTAAATATTACTTTTACCATTGTTCGTATAACTGTTTTTAATTTGAAGCAACATTAAAATACGTAAATGAATTTAACATTGTTTAATATTAAAAATGTATGTTACTTTCGATCATCAATATTAATTCCGATTATATGTAGTTCGATAAACCCTCTTTCTTTGCAACCCGATCAAAAATCACCTGGATTCGTTGTTGAAATGCGCGTCGCGTCGTCTAGTTCCTTTTGTCGGGATTTTCTAATCTCTCGGTCACGTGACAAGGTGGGCTGAACGATTGGTGCTTTGGAGAGTGGTCAATCTTTTGGGGGATCCGACTCCGTATGTCAATGAAAAGACCGTTTGTTCATCTTTATAGACAATCCCAGAATCGATAAATTGACCGCCGCCATATTGGCTATTACGTCACCCGCTACTGAAAACGGTACTGAAGAATTAGGCAGATTACAACGTTATCATAGTTTACACCCGCTTTATTCCAAAAAACAGTATTTTATGACTTAGCACAGTAGGATTGAAAACAAGTAAAACATAAACCAAGTGTCGATATGTATCCCATCGTTAATCAATATAACTTTAATAAAAAATGTACACGATAGGTTCATAAAATATGTGTCTCTGCAACAATATTCAGTGACAACACGTAATGTTTAAGGCCGAGTTGGCATTTTTAAGCCTTCCTTTCAGTAATGCCTTTGTATAAAATTTAATTATTTCTTTATGGAATAAAATTATTCAAGGATAATTATAAAGGTATAGAAATATCTTAAGTCTGAAGTGAACGTTGTGATTTAAGCGTAAATAGTGCCGGTGATATTAACAAAGATCTATCAATATACAAAGATTGCAAACAGCTATTCAGAACAAAATTTTGTTGATAGATCTTTGATATTAATTAGATAGATTTAAGGTCGAGGTAGATAATTATATTGATATCTGCCTTTTTTTAAGCCTATATTATTTCTTATTTAATGCCGTACTCTCTATACTTTTCGGATATACTCATTAAGAAACGTCGTAAGATTAAAGACCGAGGACGACTTTTTTATTGAATAGTACATATCTTTGTTTGTCTAAACAGTAACCATTTCTAAACAGTTACCATTTCGTTATTAATATTTTCCTTGTAAGTGTCATTTTTAAGGTAATATACAAATCTATAGCCGAAATGAAGTTTGTGATTCTAAAATTGGTCCGGAAATATTTATTAGCGAAACTCTGTAAGATTTCAGGTAGAGATTTTTTTTTTTAATTAAAATTATGTATCTAGTTTTGTCTAAAACTAAAGTGGTTTTTAGCAATCTTTTATCTAAAAATCGCTCTCAAGCTAATACAAAAATATCTAGCCGGAAATGAATTTTGTGATTTTAAATGAACAAGTTCCGGAGTTATTCGTTTGCAAAACTGTGTAAGATGTCAGGACATGTCACACTTTTTTTATTGAAAAGGACATATCAGCTTTTGTCTATAACTTTCTTATATTATTATTTTAATAACGTTTTACATATAAAATCAAAGTTAATTGCCTGAAATAAACGTTGTTTGGGCTGTTCTCAATATTTACTTAACTAATTTCATAATTTATTAAATTTTCTTAATAGCATCTTAATTCACGGTTGAAATGTTCAACATGAAAAATGATGAGCCTTAAATAAACTTAAATAGTTCCAATTGTGTTCTCTAAATTTCCTAAACGTATGTCTTTATTAAATTTTCGTAATACGGTCTAAATTTGCGATTAAAAAATGAAAACACGAACAAAATAAGTGATTTATTTATCGTTAATTATTGATTATCAAGGACAGCAACATAAATCTCTTGAACAAAAACACATCAGCGATAAAGGCGCGAACGAATTCGCTTAATGGGAGGCAATGTTCCAAGAGTGGATTAAAAGCGTTTATGGGTTTGCCCGTGACACCACATGTCTGCACATGTGTAGATACCGTAATTAAGATAAGATATCACGCGTCACCTTTAAATAACATGTTAAATGACAATCAAGACCGTATTCATGCCAGGGACCTACACAAATAGGTCCATGTCCATACTGTGTTTTATTACTCTTAAAAGAATGCAGATGAACCTTATTTCTAATAATTACATAATAACTTATATTAAAAAAAAAGCACGAACTATTATGTGGTTGTCAGATCGATAACAGAAACTATTTAAATCGTAAAATATATTCGATAAAACCGTTTTGCTTCCTTGTTTTGCGTAGGGACCTATACAAACATATATAGGTCCATGTTTTTTTCTCCAGTACCGTTTTGGAGGCGCGCGAGAGTATTCAGGGGCGGGTAATCATGGAGGTATCGATTGCTGGGGTTGTCTATTGCTCGGTCAGCAAGCTGGATCGTTCACGTCGCAACCGGGGTGAGAGTCATCCACAGAGGATCTTCTTGAAGACTTGTCGGAAGAAGCCGGGTCGAATGCTAATTGTCGGTGGGTGGGTCTGAAGCGGGGTTGGTTTGGGGAACTTCTGCTGGCGGCTCTGCGAATCCAGCGAGTACCGTCATCCCTCAAGCCGGACGTCCTCTTCCGCTGACTTCGCTGTCTCCCAGAACTTGGAAGAATCGCTAAACGGAATGCTTCTAGTCCGTAGGTGGATATTGGTTTTCACAACATCGTCGGAAGAGGGACGGGAGAAGCGAGGCAGCGGATGTGGCAGTGTAGAGGACGGACGGACGGACCTAGAGCAGCGATGCACACCCGGAATTCGAGGGGTTGGCCTTATAAAGATATAGTTCAGGACGGCGGTACTCTTAACGTGCTGGGGAAACCGTTCTGGGGTTCGGGTCGACAGCTGGTGACTTAAACAGCGACCATAAAGGCGGCGCAGCGCGTTAGGAGCGGGAATAGATATCTTTGTTAATTTTCAGCACTCCCTTGGCGGCTTAGCCTTGTCCTTTTGAGTACAGGGCAACCAGACATAAATTATCTTTACATTGTCTACTAGTGGACATTAAGGTCTCATTGGCCACCGTGCACGGGTCATTTTGGATCTAAATTATTTCTTTAGCGAATACCGGGAAAGCCGGGGTATATTTGACCTAATTTGGCAAAAATAAATATCCCCCCTCCCCCCCCCCGAACGGTCACATGGGCAGGTGTGTACATTATGTAGTCGTGAAGACTCAGCGATGTCCTGTAAATAAACTCTAAATTACACACACACGTTCTTTTCTATTCAGGATGTCCGGTAAGCGCAGTGGTTGGTACACGCGCTTCTCTCCTAGGCGACCCGGGTTATATCCCCGTTCCCTGAAGCACACGAGTTTGGTTGGTGGAAACCATACCGGACAAGTAGGGTTTCCACCGGGAGCCTTCCCCCCACAAACACACCACACACATGACCACACCAACATTAAAAAATCTTTCAGTAACAGTTGAATAGCTGAAAATTGCAGATATACTTTAAAAATCTATCCCAACGTTGGAAAATTTAGTAAGTTAACTAGGCAGGAGTGCTGGGAAACACTCCGGGTCCACACATTATGCGGCCTCAGGCGCGGAAGGACCTCCTCAACTTCGAAATACACACTCACACACACACACACCACTCTTTTCTAATGAGAACTATATTTTTAGTATTGTATTCATGTGTTGTTTTATATTTTAAGAAAGTTCAAATGTAGCACAGCAATCCATAAATCAAGCTTTAATTTGGCTTCACACGTTAACCAGTAACGGTTACGTAAACTTAAGCATTCAGAAAGGACATGCTTTCAATTGTTCCGACGTGAGAACGTACTATAGTAATTTCTTTAATGCATGATAAAGTTCGCCGGTTCCTCCGACAGCTCTTAAAAGACAATGCCTGAAAACTGTACCTAAATACCTACTGCATGGGAGTTTTCATACCATTAAGAACAAACCTCTTTGCATATCATTCATTCACTTTGGCCAGCTTTGTTCAAATCACGGATTCAAAAGACAATTCCTGAAAACTGTACCCTATTACCTACTGCGTGGGAGTTCCCATACCATTTAGTACAAACCTCTTTGCAAATTATTCATTCAATTGCCAAGTTCGTTACAATCACGGATACTTGATTGCGAATACACTGTGCGGAGACTCACTGGATAACCTCATTCGTGGGTGCTAAAATTCCCGGTTTCGCTGTGCATGGTCGCGTATCGCGTTAATTGCAGTGTATCGTGCTTAAGCTTTTTAATCAAAACGACAGTCATTTGCTCGATATATTGTCGTGTGTCTATTCATTGTCGCGAATCGTGTCGAATGTCGTTTGTCATGTTCTTAAGACTTAAGACGATTTTCAACGCGATACACGACACGATGCTCGAAAATATCGAGTGTTTTTGGACATGTCGAGCGTCGTTGGTTGTCGTACGTCGACCTGAAAATGCTCCAGGTGCGATTCAATGGGATAATATTCGAATTCCGTAAATGTCTTCGATAAAGGGAGGTTAATAGTTTTCGCTCAAATCCATCGAGGTGAGCGCCCTTGAATAAATTCATATATATATTGAATGCACCCATGTATATACGCCCGAATCATAGGGTGCTTTGGAACGATAACTGTAACAAATATAGGCACAGATCGACATAGTGATTTTGTTGGTTTGAAAACTATTTTTAGTCAACATTTAGATTGTTAATCTACTGTCTTTAGCTTGCATGTTTTGAAAATTATAAAGATCATAACAAGCTTTCGTAATCGCTTGGGGATGCGACCTTTTGTGGTTGTGTGTGTGTGTCGTGGAGTAACCGTTTGGTTTTTGGTGTTTGGGGCATTTTGCAAGTAAGGTAATGCACAAAGCAAATGCAAAAAAAACATTCAAATTTGAGATAATTATACATTTAATGCAACTACAATCAATTACACCTTTCGTTTATATCGATAATTAGTTGAAATCACGTGGATTTTTGTTGTTGACATTTTCAGATAAAAAAGATAAGCGCATAACGAGGTAATTAGCATGCTTTCAAGAGCATAATTATGAACATATTATTTACATTATACATATTAAATATGCAGTCGAGTTAGTACACGCATGTATTCCTTGGAAATCGGATTAAGATACTAGTATAATTACTAAAGATTTTTAAAAACTATTTGTTTATTGATCAGCAGAACATTAAACTTAAAAATTTAGGCAAAACTGACAAACGAGACGACACAAGTCACTACATAATTATGAGATGTCCATTGGGATAAGACTTTACTTTTTTAATAGTCGGATATACTTTCATAATATGCAAAATCTAAGATTATTTTAAAACGTGTATTAGCATTTTTTAAATCCAATATTTGTATTTATATGCTGAATTAAAACGTTTTGCTAATGTGTTTAAGGAATGTTTTCTTCAATACTTATGTGAGCACAACGGTTATCAGTTTTATAAACGAAACTTATCAGTTGAATTCCGGGAACTCTACGCCCACGTAATCGGTTGGCATTTGAATTCCAAAACCTTCAACGAAGTACATGCCCTATTTTAAACGAGGTAGAATTCATTTTAATTTCATAAATTAAAATGTCAATGTGGCTCATTGGGTTGATTGTACATATGAAGAAAGTCAAACTTTAGATGTGTCAGTAGGAGAGAACGCTATAACAAGCACAAGGTCCTTATTTATTGCACGTGGACAACTTCCAAATAACATGGTACAACACAAAACTTATAATAAAAGACAACAATCACACATGCATGTGGTCAACGCATTTCACCAAATTAGTCAGTGCAAAGCATTGGGGTTAAAAAGTCTGTTTCCAGACCATAAACCTGACGTATAGCCTAGAAATACTCAGTTAACCCATTTATGCCCAGTGGACTCTCCCATCCTTCTAAATTGGATCAATTTATTTCCAAAATAAGGGATGTCTAGTATATTTTTTTCTATATTTAGAATATTTCTTACAGAAATTCCTTTAAGCAAACAGCGCAGACCCTGATGAGACGCCGCATCATGCTAAGCATAAATGGGTTAAACATTAATAAAGACATGAACACACAAATGCCATACACCGGCTGTTCAAAACTCCCAGTGGTACTGTTAATAGTATTTAACTTATATTCAATATAATATTGCGTACAAATATCACAAAGGTTAAACTCCTACCAACGCATGCAATTTAATCATACATTTTTAAAATAGTAATGTTATAACCATTTAATATACATTTTGGAAATTAACTCAACAGATCTCATGCTAAAACGAAATGTCTAATTGCATATTTACTTTCAGAAAGAAAGCATAGTATGTCTACCTATTGACTGTAAACCTAAGAACTTTGCACGCAAGGCACTGTAAACAAGAACTATCTTTTAAAAAGATATACGGCGTTGGTGTAAATTGTTTTTGTTGGTTTAAAACGATCGTCACTAAAATAAATAAGTTCAAAAAGTTATGACTTATTTCGGGGAATGTTTTTTTTCTGAATAATTCTCAGTCGCATTATATGGACATAAGTTTACATTAGGACGAACGTACATACAATCGTATCGGAGACCCAACTCCGATACTGTAAAATGTCCAACGAACGCTAGAATTTGTGAAAACAATCTTGGAGATGAAGATTTGGTGTTTCACTCTACTTATAAATCGCCTGGTCAACCAAATAACTCGAGCGCTCCAGGTGTTAAGTAAAAGGAATATCTATAAAACGACGTAAATTGCAAATATACGATTTCAAAACAGACAATTTGTTATAATTAGACGTAGTTTAATTAAAAACTAAATACTGCTCAACGTGCATCACGTGTTTATCTTTTATCCGTCGTAAATAAATTATTTAGTTAAATGTATTAGTTTATTGCATACACTGTTTATACAGTTTATACGATTTATTATGGTACATATCGCGATGTGTTCACGTATATATTGGATTATATGTTTTAAGTATACTGTCACTAAGTCTATTTACTAAATAAATAAAATATTTGTCACGCACTCGTTTAATCCGATATGAACGGCTCACACGTGTGGTTATATAATTAAACGATTTTCATTTAACCATGACACTATTCTATTTCGGTATATCATGTTATTCTATATCTTGAAAGCCAAACTGTGTGATCATCATAAGGCATTTATCGATAGTCCATTCTATCTTCCCCTGACGATTTTCTGACCGAGAACTGGCCGTGAAATTGTGCGAGATGGAATTTAATTCGTAGTTGTAACGGGGCCAAAATCTTTGTTTATGTGTCGAATGGAAGTGCGCTTTAGCTCACGTTCCGTATAGCATGTGCAACATGCTATTTATAAATAACCAAATGATATTTTACATATTGATTAACCAGGGCATTTTGAATGCAGTTATGTAAAGATTAGACCTGAAACAGGCGGGCTCAATCGTGATACATCGACTATCTCCGGTATCCTCCGCAATGTAGTGTGAATAGCAACGTACATTCGTAAAGTTCCGCATCCCCTTCACTGAAAAGTGTTACACGCTATAATACGAAGACGCGGTAATGTTGCCAATTTTCTGGGAGATTATGCTCCAATCAACCAATGGAATACATGAAGTGTATTCATTCGAGTCTAGCCGCCGGCAATTTTATTTGAATTTTATTGGACACTTACAAAGGTCAGGTTAGGTAAAAAGCTGGCTTAGACAGCTACGCCGGAAAAGTAAGATGTTTTAATTGACCTGTTCACACATCGACAAAATGGTAATGTTCAAACAAGGTGTAATATGTTAGATACAGAATATTATATTCAAACAAGCGAAATACGACTCTTGACTACGAATATCCAACATATCGTTTTGTTTATGGATGATCATCAATGACAATGGATAAAATAATTAGCAAATTCGTTAAATTGATATCCCCCGCCAATTTCAAAATTGTGTGACAGAAGGACGGACGGAATGACGGACGGATAACGCCATTTCTATATCACTCCGCCTTTGGATTATAAAGCATTGTCGAGATTACGCTGTGCCCTCAAGGTCGGTATGGTCAAGTGATTACGCTTTGAAGTCTCAATGTCGTTATGGTCCAGTGATTACGCTGTGAAGTCTTAATGTCGGTATAGTCCAGTGATTACGCTGTGAAGTCTCAAAGTCGTTATGGTCCAGAAATTACGCTGTGAAGTCTCAATGTCGTTATGGTCGAGTGATTACGCTGTGAAGTTTTAATGTCGTTATGGTCCAATGATTACGCTATGAAGTCACAATCTCGTTATGGTCCAGTGATAACGCTGTGAAGTCTTAATGTCGTTATGGTCCAGTGACTACGCTGTGAAGTCTCAAGGTCGTTATTACCCAGTGATAACGCTGTGAAGTGTTAATGTCGTTATAGTCCAGTGATTACGCTGTAAAGTTTCAAGGCCGTTATAGTCCAGTGATAACGCTGTGAAGTCTCAATGTCATTATAGTCCAATGATTACGCTGTGAAGTCTCAATGTCGTTATAGTCCAATGATTACGCTGTGAAGTTTCAATGTCGTTATAGTCCAGTGATATAGCTGTGAAGTCTCAATGTCATTATAGTCCAGTGATTACGCTGTGAAGTCTCAATGGCATTATAGTCCAGTGATTACGCTGTGAAGTGTAAATGTCGTTATAGTCCAGTGATAACGCTGTGAAGTGTTAATGGCATTATAGTCCAATGATTACGCTGTGAAGTCACAATGTCGTTATGGTCCAGTGATAACGATGTGAAGTCTTAATGTCGCTATGGTCCAGTGACTACGCTGTGTAGTCTCAATGTCGTTATGGCCCAGTGATAACGCTGTGAAGTGTCAATGTCGTTATAGTCCAGTGATTACGCTGTAAAGTTTCAAGGCCGTTATAGTCCAGTGATAACGCTGTGAAGTCTCAATGTCATTATAGTCCAGTGATAACGCTGTGAAGTCTCAATGTCATTATAGTCCAGTGATTACGCTGTGAAGTCTCAATAGCATTATAGTCCAGTGATTACGCTGTGGAGTCTTAATGTCGTTATAGTCCATTGATAACGCTGTGAAGTCTCAATGTCATTATAGTCCAGTGATAACGCTGTGAAGTGTGAATGGCATTATAGTCAAGTGATTACGCTGTGAAGTCTCAATGGCATTATAGTCGAGTGATAACGATGCGAAGTGTTAATGTCACTATAGTCCAGTGATTACGCTGTAAAGTTTCAAGGCCGTTATAGTCCAATGATAACGCTGTGAAGTCTTAATGTCATTATGGTCCAGTGACTACGCTGTGAAGTCTTAATGTCGTTATGGTCCAGTGACTACGCTGTGAAGTCTCAAGGTCGTTATGGTCCAGTGATAACGCTTTGAAGTGTTAATGTCGTTATAGTTCAGTGATTACGCTGTAAAGTTTCAAGGCCGCTATAGTCCAGTGATAACGCTGTGAAGTCTCAAGGTCGTGATGGTCTAGCGATTTCGCGTTAGATTTTACTCCCAAACGTCCCTAGTTGGAATCCAAAATAACTCAAAATTTCAAACTTGTATGATTCTTATATTATTGCAATTCTAATTTATTTAGATTTTTCCAAATCGTATAAGTTTGTTAGTAATGCATTCTATTACTTTTTATGAATACAAAAATCTGTGAAAAGTCCCGTTTACTACATTGTGTTTTCTCTTTAATCCTACACAAGCAGGCAATAGTTTCACGAGTTACTTCGTGGCATCTTACTCAGCTCTATAATATAGACTAGCGCATCAAGGGCACTGAAGGGAATTTAAAAATCAAGCAAAGTTATAAGGAACGCATTAATGAATTATGATACAGCAGCAAGTTCAGAAAGCGAGACCGAGAATGACGCCTCACATTAATGGAATAAATGGGAATATAGACGGATAACCCCCTGCCTGTAATAACAAAACAAATTTACACAGAAAGTTATCAAAGGGTACACCTTGTTGTATATGTTATAAACCCATTACGGATATTGTTTATCTTAAACATGTATAATATAGCTTTTTAAACGTTTTCATAACCTACCTTTCGTTCTCCTGTACATACAAGACTATTGTGCTGTTCATAATACTTGTAATATAAGACTGCGATAAAACCAAATATAAACATACACATAAATATAATCGTGTTTAAACATTACATAAACACAAGCGCTCGCTTTTTTAAAAGTGTCCCATTATGTTTACTTCATTTTTTTATTTTTTTTTCAATGTGTAAACTTTTGATTACAATATATCAATCACATATACATGGACAATACATTATGTCAAACGTAGAAAGAGACATATACACGGATAATATAATATGAACATGCAATTATAGTATATTGCGAATTTTCATTGAATTCCACTGTAATTGTCTAAGAAGCGTAAACAAAACATATAATAAAAGGAGGTTAATGTATAAAACATGTTTTTGTTTACGTTAATTTCATAACGATGCTGAACACTGTGTAAGATTGGGAAGAGGTTGGGTACGAATAAAAAGAGTTCATAGTATCATAGTCTGAATCTATTTCTGAACAAATTATAAAACACTGTTTCAACTCAAGCATGACACATTATATCATGAATAATGGACAGGCACTTGTTATATAAACAAATTCATATCATAATTGGAAAGAGGAATTACCAATATGCAAGTGATATGTAGTTTTAATGTTGTCATATATTTTCGCGACCTTTAAAATCAATTTGGCATGTGTAAAATAAATTTTATAGACCAGTATTGTGAATTGAATATCGCATAAAATAACAAATAAAATGATAAGTTTGAAGATCAAAATGAAGTTTGAGCTATCCAATGGTGAAGACTAACAATACGTTTTTGACACTCTGAATTGTGTAAATATGAATGATAAAAACTCCAGTCTAGCACTTGATCGGTATATTACTGTTACTCAGTAATACGTAATACATATCTCGAGAGAATATAGATCCTTTTTGTTAATTTCACCTAGTTGCCTGTAAAAGTTTCTAAAGACATGCATATGTGTGGCAGCTCTCCCGTGTGAATCCTCATGTGCTCAGTGATGTGGGAACTTCTGCTAAAGCTCTTTCCACGCACACTGCAACTGTATGGCCGCTATCCGGTGTGAATCCTTATATGCCGAGTGAGGTTGGAACTGTTGACAAATCCCATATCACAAACACTGCAACTGTATGGCCGCTCTCCCGTGTGAATCCTCATATGCTGAGTGAGGTTGGAACTGGTGACATTTTTTTACACACACTGCAACTATGTGCCCGCTCTCCCGTGTGAATTCTCATATGCTCAACGAGGTGGAACGTGAAGTCAAATCCCTTTCCACAAACACTGCAGCTGTATCGCCACTCTCCCGTGTGAATTTTTATATGCTGAGTGAGGTTGGAACTTTTGAAAAATCCCTTTTCACAAACACTGCAACTGTATGGCCGCTCTCCCGTGTGAATTTTTATATGCTGAGTGAGGTTGGAACTGTTGACAAATCCCTTATCACAAACACTGCAACTGTATGGCCGCTCTCCCGTGTGAATTTTCATATGCTGAGTGAGGTTGGAACTTGTGACGAATCCCTTATCACAAACGCTGCAACTGTATGGCCGCTCTCCCGTGTGAATCTTCATATGCCGAGTGAGGTTGGAACTTGCGACAAATCCCTCATCACAAACACTGCAACTGTATAGCCGCTCTCCCGTGTGAATCCTCATATGCTGAGTGAGTTTGGAACTTGTGACAAATTTCTTTTTACATACACTGCAACTATGTGCCCGCTCTCCCGTGTGAATTCTCATATGCTCAACGAGGTGGAACGTGGAGTCAAATCCCTTTCCACAAACACTGCAGCTGTGTCGCCACTCTCCTGTGTAAATTTTCATATGCCTTTTGAGAACATGTCCTGCAACAAAGTCCTTTTCACATACGCTGCAATGATGCCGTCGATTCCTGTTGTGAATCCTCATACGCTTAGTCAGGTTGCTGGAAAAATGTCAAGTGATGCCAATGACTCTGGACCGCCACCGGGTTTGTCATTTGTCAACATCTCTCGATCATCACAGGGGGTTGCTTGTGATGTCAACTTCTGGAGAAGACAAACATAAATTTGCATTCTTTGTAGCGTAACTGAATGTTAATGCACAATTTGAGACGACGCAACTACATGTATTAAGAATTCACAAGTTTCTTAATAAGTTTAATTTCTCTTTAACTTTTCTTTCTAAATAAAGTCGGGATGCAACAGGTTACAAATACGAATAATACATGAAGAAATAATGAAAGATCTCTACTTTTGTTTGTTTACGTACCTTACCGCGCAACTTCGAAGCAAATACATTAATACTTAATTTAATAATTGTTTTCTTTATATAGCTGTTTGATTGTTGTGTTAAAATTAAATGAGTTTTATAATATGCTTTCTTGATTAAAAATTACCGTTGATTACGTGAATAACTAATAATATTATTAAATTATGATAAACCAAAATACGACTTTAACTTGTAAAGATATTAACAATGAATTCTGATCTTGACTGATTGGTTTATTTATCCTCGGAAACTTCGGTTATAAAAACCATTGTCTGAGCACTCTGCTTAACATAAATACTCTGCTGTAAAAAGGCAGTTAAAAGCCATGTGGTCAGCCCGATTTTACTGGGCTGAACCATATATACATAGGGACTTTGCAGAGTGGGTGCGATGCTTTAATAAAAATCTAATTATTTAAAAATATCTTTACAAAAAGACTAAACTGTTAGAAAACGCGTTATAAACGGTAAAATAACTCAACAGTGAAAAATTTATGCTTGCCTAACAACGCGGAGAAAGCAGCTTTACTATTGGCTGATATGGTTTTTAAAACATGGCGTTGATTTGCCGAAATTGCTTAACTCGCAATTCAAGTAGGTCAATCCGTTTTCTGATACAAAATTGAATTTCGCATCAGAAATCGGATTGACCTACATAGAAGGGCGTTGATAATAAAAGTTGACTCTGATTGGTTGAAATTTAAGTTCTTACGCGTCATCATTTAGAATGTAAACATTGATGCACTTTTAAAGCAATGAGTGATATATAGAGAATATGGAAAGGGACAATTAAAGAAACACATGTCTTGCACTATATGAATAAAATGTTATTATTATTATTATTATTATTATTATTATGGGTATTATTAATATGTTATTGTTCTTTTGCTTATTTTGAGTACTTTGCTGTTGTTTATGTTTACAAAATTGATAGAAAGAGAGAAAATAGCCTAATTTTTATAAGTAATGATGTTGGAAACACATACTTTTGTGTAAGGCATCGTCATAATTAGACCCAGTGTTCAGCATATGCTGAACTGGGATTTTTGGGAGTCTTTGAACTTTGTGATCTGTATTAAAGATGTTGTTTTCACATGGAATTACTATAAATTATACTATAGTTTAGATGAGAAAAGGTTAAACGGGTGGATATAATGTTTGAAATAAACAGAAAAATGAGTACTTAAGGGACTAACCAGAACACAAAGTGGTTCAACATTGCAACTATGAGTTCATCAACATAATATGACCTATTTTTCTTATCAATGATTGGAATAATTCTAAAGTTAGGGTTATTTTGATGCATAAAATGACAAAAACAATGGGAAAATATACAAAATGTTGGACATTAATTGGTTGAGAAGCTGGAGCTTACTTAAATAGCTATATGTTATAAAAGGATTGCACATTTATGTGAAAATATGTTATTTAATTGCATTTTTATTGAATTTCGGAATATAATTGAGTGTGATAGCTAATGTTGAACTCTTGCAACCGAAGACCCTGTCTGTGAAGAACCTTATAGGATATTGGGCTATTTGGGAAGAGATGACCTCCCAGGGCGGCGTTATGACAATATCTAAAAGGAAAGTTAAAAATAATATTTACAGGATAAGGGTAATGAATAATTTGTCGCCAAACAATCACCTTAATAGGGCCACATAAAAATTAAGCGGTAAAACAATGTACTGTACAGTTAAAAAAGATACAAAACAATTGAGTTAATACATGAGATTAACTTATAAACATTATATACAACACTACGTGCATTTATTTATAGATAAAACAGCAAGTTGCCATACTGGGGGTTAAAAAGAAGGGAATGTTGGTAATGTAGGCAGGGAATAGCCACTAGAGGTAAACAGAAAGTGATGAAAGGGAGATAATTTGGAGGGTTTGGAAATTGTATGGTAGTTTCTTTCCCTGGACCAGTGAGTGCACGGTTTGGAGTCTATTAAGAGTACAAATGCACATGAACATGTTATACTACTGAAATAATCCAGTAAAATAAGAAAACGGACTAAAAGGTTCAAATTATACTATAATACATAGTATAAAACCTACAAGATGCTCTATTCATGATATAAAACTTAAAATAATGTGATAGGAACACCAAAATATTGGTACTACAACATAATTTGTTAGTTATTTCACTGGGACAAACCAGTAAAATAAGAAATGGACTTAAAAGTTCAAATTATGCTAGAGTGCAGGGTATAAAACCCACAACAGGCTCCATTAAATAAAACCTTAAATATATAGAGAAATAACACCAAAAAGTTGGGTTTGCTCTGAATAGGGAAATAAATAGTGTGTTTCAAGGTATATAACCCTGCACCGNCAATTCTACTACGTACGTAATATTCTTCTATTTTGTAATTCTTCCATGAATTTACTTAGAACTGTCATGACATTTGCGGACCGTCGTAAATACATACAAATACACAGGTTAATTTCCTCAAGACGCCGATGACAACCAGCTATGCAGGTCCCGTGTAAAACGCTATGCCGTGTCACTATAACAGCTAGCTCATGAAGCAACAAAAACTCAAGTGTCTTTTATACACCACCCTTTTTCATATACTATCGACCTTTTTTTATAAACGAAGACGCACACACATGNTAGTGATTTGCTATAGCTGTTTAGGGATTTGTTAAAGCTGAACATATTGAGCGAGTCCAACGAACATTCTGTAAGTGGCTTTTAAACGTGAAAACTTCTACAAACTCAAAGGCTTTGCATGCCGGAGTAGGTAGACACTCGATGTATATATGTCGATAGTTTTCGAGTAGTTAAATATTTCTTAAAATTGTTTAATGAAAAATCGTCCAACTGTGTTTTAATCAATATTATTAATTGACAATTTAAGGAAAAATGTGGTAACCCTCACTGTCACAAAACAATTATATGGTACCATGTTAGTGTTCGTGTATCGTATGAATAGATATCGTCGTGGGAAATTAAAATGGATTTTTTTAATGCCACACAAAACAATGAAAACGAGCATTTTGTCACACAATCAAACATCAGATAGCATCATAAAGAGTCTGAATAAATATCTATATACAAATCTCTATCAGATACGGTTTTCTCATGTTGTTTCTTGAAAGTGTGTCAGGATTTGAGTAAACATACAAATTCTGATTCAGAACATTATACGAAACCTCTGTTCTAAATTTCACGTGTCATCAAGCTACATCTTATCAAAGTATGTGTCACTGTTTACACATAATGAGCGTATAACTTGCGACCAACGGACTNACAAAATTGTGTTAAAGTTGTATAGACACAACACAGTTATAATGTAACTATGCCACATTTATAAAAGGTTAACACATATTTTAAAAGAAAACAGTCACATAACTGTAGAAAATAAGTGGATGTTGGCTGCTCTCCCTCCCCAAATGACCTAGATCTTGTCAGTTATCTGACAGTCCAGTAGATATTTGGCAAGGGCAGAGAAGACCGGGTCCCTTGCTGCTCCCTTGGGGTCTAGCACGTTGGAAAGGTTATACACTGGTCCATGGGAGTGCAATGCAGCTTGGAGTCGGTCTCTCTGCGCCTGATGGTTTTGGCAATGTAGCAGCATGTGGGGTGCAGTGAGAGGTTCTAGGCACCTAGGACATGCAGGGTCTAGCCCGAGGACATACTTTCCCGCGCCACCGGGTAAGAGTGTGGTTCCCATCCTCAGGCGCGTGATGGCTCTGTCAAGCACAATGCTTGCTGAGTATTTGTCAGGCGGCTTGAGGGTTTTCGCGGGTCTGGTAAAAGTATGTCTTCGGGAAGCCAAATTGTCAGTCCGGAGATTCCACTCACGCACGACAAATTTCTTTACCAGGGAGTAGATCTCGGTAGGCGCCAGGGGTCTACGAACCCCCTCAAGAAGCCCTCCTTAGCTTCCCTGTCAGCCTGCTCATTCCCAATAATGTTGACATGTGCTGGACACCATACTAATGTTACTTTTAAATCTTTATCTAGGCACTGTTGATGGAGTTCCAAAATGTTTGATAAAATATCAGGCCTAGATTTGCTATTCCTGTTTTTTATAGACTCAAGAGATGACAGTGAGTCTGATAGAATAGCAGCTTTAGTAGGTTTATTGACCAATATCCAGCACAGAGAGTACTTAATTGCCAAAAGTTCTGCTGAGAAAATTGAGAGATTGTTGCTGAGCCTGTGTGTTTTTTTAATATTTTTTGAAGGGATGACAAACGCGTTGGCTACCAATCCAGAGTTAGGGCATTTGGAGCCGTCAGTATACATTTTTAAATGCTCAGCATACTTATTATCTATAAGTGGGAGTGATTCTGACTTGATGAGGTGTGGCAAGTCAGTTTTCGTTAATTTTATTGAGAGTGATATGTCAACATCTATGGGTGCAAGCGTCCAGGGGGGGGTCTTGGAAGGCCTCAGGTCTGCTACAGGTAACTTGTCGAAGCCGGCACTCTCAACAAGGGTCTTAATACTCGCACCGAATGGTAGGGCGACATGCTTACGCTTAAGTATTTTCCCCTTGATGAAGGTGCCAGTCCCGACAAGTTTGTTTACAGGGTTTGAGCCATGTCGAGACTTAGCCCTGGCCCAGAAATTAAGGGACTGTTGTTTCCTGCGCAAGTCAAGAGGCAGCACACCGGCCTCCTCTTCTAGCAGTGCACCCGGTGTACAGTTTAAGGCCCTCAGAGCTATCCTAAGGGCTTTGTGTTGAATGGCATCAACCATTTTTAGGGCGTTTGGCGTAGCACATGCATAGATTTGGGCCCCATAATCTAGCTTTGGACGTATAAGGGACTTGTAGAGAGTTAAGAGGCTATTTTTATCTGATCCGAAACCTGTGCCTCTTAACATTCTCATTAAATTTAAGTCCCTTTCGCACCTTTCTGCCAAATATTTGAAGTGGTGAATGAAATTTAACTGTTTATCTAGGTACATACCTAGAAATTTCACCACTTTTTCAAAGATAATTTTGGTGCCGCCTAAATTTAGGTCCAAAGAGTGCTGTTTTTTGTCGCCAAATAGTACTCCTACTGTTTTGGTGGGAGAAATTTTGAATCCCCATTCTATTGCCCATTTCCATATAGAGTCTAAGCCTGCTTGAGCCCTCTTTTGCAGGTGTGACATGTTAGACCCCTTTAACCAAGTGCTTGAATCATCAGCAAACTGGGAGATAACCATTCCTGAGTCTTTTACGGCATCAGGTAGGCCGTTGACGATGAGGGAGAACAGAGTCGGGGATATTACGGACCCCTGAGGGGTGCCGCGGTCAGTTATAGCTACCTCTGATAACTCCCCATCGACCTTGACCTGGATTTTGCGACCCTCTAGGAAAGCTCTGAGGTAGTGGAAACAGTATCCAGTGATTCCATAGTCAGCTAGCTTTTTTAATATACCAAATGTCCATGTTAAATCAAAGGCGGCCTGAAGGTCCAAAAAATTGCAAGTAATATTTTCCCTTGATTTTTTGCAGAAAGTATGTCATGTTGTAATCTAGCTAGCTAATCTAGAGTAGAGCGCCCCTTCCTAAAGCCAGACTGGAAGGGGTTAAGTATGTTTCTAGAAATGCTGATCTTGATATAAATTTTTACTTATTAACACTTAATTTTCGCGAGCAATCATTGCTCTATATTGGTTAACAAAACATCAAAATAAGCCGCCCAACGTCTCAACTGTTTTTTCTTCGCGATTAAGATAAATGTGTTAATTAAGTCAAAGCTAATAGCCCCCACTCCCCGCAGTTCGCAATTTAAATTTTCGCGAGTAAAACAAAACAATAGTGCCAATTATCAAAATGTAACCCCTTGTTTGTGACGTCACACAGGTATGCACATGTATATGGATTTTAACTCTCCAGATATGCTGTGACAAAATATGGATTTAAAGAGTCTGAATAAACATCTATATACAAATCTCTATCGTATACAGTTTTCTCATTTTGTCACTTGAAAGTGTGTCAGAATTTGAGTAAACATACACATGCTGATTCAGAACCTTATAGGAAACCTCTGTTCTAAATTTCACCTGACATCGAGCCACATCTTATCAAAGGATGAGTCACTGTTTACACATACTGAGCGTATAACTTGCGACCAACGGAATCTTCTATTCACATTCGTTCTGTATCGGGTAAGGCGATGGGAGCATTTAAACAGTGCACCTTTCTACTAATCCTGTCACTGTCGGTGGCAGTGTTTGGGTCTGTTTTTGACGTTGCCACGGAAACCGAGATTGAAGAGCTCGTAAGGAAGACGTTAGAATGCCGTCACGTGCCTGGGATGACGTTGAGCGTTGTGAAAGGTACGTTTGTGATGAATCAGCTTCCATGCCCGTATATTTGTTGACATTGTGTTTGTATTTACCATAAATTTCAATGGTTTTTAAATGTGACGGGACTTTGTTATCGAGCATTTTATTAATTTGATTAAACATTAATCATTGTTGAAACGAAAAGCTACATGAGTTTGAATCGTCCGATATTGAAGTCTATGAATCTAACCGGAGTATATATTTGCTACATATGACGAAGAGTGCAGGAAAAACATGCATAAACTCAAAAGTGATACGTCTTAAGATATGTTATTTCTTACGTTTGTCACTTCCAGGAGGTGATGTGTGGGCGCGTGGTTTCGGCAGCGCGGACATCTCGGCCGGTGTTCCGGTGAACAACTCCACTCTGTTCGCCATTGGCTCCGTTACCAAGTCCTTCACCATGGTGCTGCTCGGTATTCTACTAACTGAGAAAAGGTGACTACTACTTAATATTGAGACCTTAAAGGTCTCCGTGGCGTAGTAGATATGGTGTCCGCCTAGCGCCCGATAGGTCACACGTTAGATCCCCGCTGTGGGAGCATTTTTTAGAACTCCTCCATAGACACCTAGTACTGGTTCTAGTCCCAGGAGACGGACTCGATAGCATTTCATATAAGCCTGATGCTTTCGATGCAATCGAGCTAAAATAAATAGGTTTAAACTAAATATTAAGAATTTAAAAAAATAATGGCATTGTCCATGTGTAAGAAACTAATGTTAAAAAAGGCAAGCAAACAAACAAAATATTAACGACTAAAACCTATATAGAACAAATCTTAAAATTGGAAAAGTGGCCCATAATACAAATACAACAAATGTATATATTTGATTTTTTTTATAACCGTTGTAGTTCACATAAATGTTTAGCTTTTGATAATTTATTAGTAGTTTTGTTTTAGTTCATTGCCGCATTTCGAAGTATTTATATAATGTTATTGTTTTAATACCGACCCAGTCTTAAAAAGGTTTATATTTCGATCGATTGTCTGTACATGCTACATAGCATCATTTGCACTATCACGTGACTATTGTACGCTCGAACACCGTTTTTTTGTTTTTGTTCTGAACGCCTACGAGTGTTCATGTGTCGTATGAATAGATATATTTGCGGGAAATTAAAATGGAATATATTGTGCCACAAATCTCGTTAAATCTATGTTACCAGACCACATCTGGCGTTGAAAGTTTGTCAATTGCTATAAGGAACACTGATTGTTTTATGGGATAACTTTATTTAACGAAATATTCGTTGATTTTGAGTGTTAATGGGGCTTTAACGAGTGTTGTCAACGGCGCTTGAATTTGAAAGTATGTATTAAAATATAGTATGAATTTTTCAAAAAACGTTAGAACTGAACCGGAAACAAATTGCTTGAAGTGTAACAATAAGACTAAAACCGCATTGCATTATATTGTAATAAAGTTTACCCGCACTTCAATGTGTATATGAAAAGAACCGGTACATCTTGAACATATAGAAGTTATTTGCCATCTGACATGCACAACACGGTTAATTGTTGAGTGAATATCCATGTTAACTGATTATTGATATGCCGAATTATCAAGTTGTAAGTTTAAAAAATATATGGCATAATACTATTAATAGTTACAGGGTTAGTTACTGACCCTATACGGTATAAACGGTTCTGTGGAAAACCATATCGGGGCGAGACCGAAGGTCGAGCTCCGATATGGTTTTCCACAGAACCGTGTATCCCGTATCGGGTCAGAAACTGACCCTGTAACGATTATATCACGCCAACTACTTTCCATCTTATCAAATTAACAAGGACAATGTTCTTTAATAACAAGTATTATCGAAAATATTAAATTCAATAACATTATATAACAATAATAAAACTTCAGAAAAAAATCCTGAATAAAGGAATGTAAAATACATATTTTCGTTAATATTAATTGATCACAATATTGTATCACAATCTCAAACATTTGTATATTCATCACTGGTTAATGTCGGTTTTAAACACACCAATAATACGCGGAAAGTCCTTTTGTAGGTCACAGACTACTAAACATATTTGAGCAGCTAGTTATTTTATACAGCCTCATATCGGTAAGCAGTAGAACATCCAAATGCGCTGTTGAATCGACGATTCCGGGCGGCCATTTTGAATGTTTCTACTGCCCCATATAGTCTACTGACACCATATAGAATATATATAGGGTCAGCATGTGACGTCAAACAGCCAATGGGAGAAGAGTATTGTGTAGATGGCGTGATTTATTCAGCTTTTGACTTTAAACATTTGTTTTATCTTTTCAAATTAAAGTTCTAGTAGATGGTTGATTTGGTAATTGCATTGATATTATTATCTTATTATTATTATTTTTGTAATACATGATTTCACCATTAAATCATAAATTGATGAACGCTTGCATTGAGTACACAAGCACAGATTAAAATAAAAATAACAAGTCAGACATTGCGTTCATTACGAATATGCAGACTAGCTAGCATACGAAGAATAACAGTTGTCAAATGAAGTTGTCCTTACTTATTTTAATATCATTTAAATGACTGACTATCAATCCTCGTTAATACCAGACTGGACTGGACGGCCAAGGTGATGGACATTCTGGGTTCCGAGTACGGCTTCGTGGACGAGTATCGAACCAGAGAGAGCACGCTGAAGGACCTCCTCTCGCACTGGATTAGATAGCCTTAATCTGGGCATTTTTGCGGGCTATTCGAATGTTACCAGAGAACAATTATGCAAGTTCGTAAATTTATAATATCGCATTTAAAAAGTTAAAAAAGAAGGGTTAAGGTAATGTATTGAACCCCCTACATAAGCAATAAGCCCATAAGCAGTTGCAATATGCATTGTACAATCACTTCAGCGCCAAAACGTTTAAATTACCATCATTAAACAACTTTCAACTAGTAAAACGTTATTTAACCAAATAATTGCTGACACTTTCATACATGCTATTATATTTCTTATTATTTAACATTCATTTTGTTCTAGAAATATGAAGTTTGTGCCAGAACACAAGCCGTTTAGAGATACCTTCATCTACAACAACTTCATGTACATGTTGCTCGGTCACGTGGCAGAGAAACTGGGCGGCGATACTTGGGTAAATCTCGTTACGTCACGAGTCCTTCAACCAATCGGAATGACGTCATCGAAACTGATGTTGAAGCCTGCGGATGCTTACCAGATGAAGGCTGCGAGGCCATATATTTATAAAGACGGGATGTTTCAAAACGGGACTAAGGAAATTTACGAGTAAGTTAAGTAAACATAGAATGGTTTATAAGTGTATTTTAATGATTGACATAATTTTTACATTGTGTTTCGGTGATTTGCGAATTTTCCCTTCTATGAAAGATCGAAACACAGTGATAACCTTAACCATGTCCAAATTTGTTTTCACCGATTCTACTCTCCTTTCGGCGATACAATTATAGGGTCTGATATTCCTATACGATTCTAATCTACGTTATTAAAAGGTAGCTGTGGATTTTATGAACACATGTAGCTTATTTATTTCATGCCCCCTTTTGAGCGATTTTGACCCATATATTTGACCTTTGACCTTTAAGGATGACCTTGACCTTTCGCCACTAAAAAAGGTGCAGGTCCATGAAATACACATACATGCCAAATATCAAGTTGCTATCTTCAATATTGCAAACGTTATGGCCAAGGTTAAAGTTTTGGGACACACACATACAATGACACATACAATGACAGACAGGCCAAAAACAATATACCGCCTCTTCTTCGAAGAAGGGGGCATACAAATATATATTTATTTCTTTGCGTGCAATCGACCAAAGAATATGAATTAATACGAGTTTGTATGACAGCATACCAAAACGTGTATAATATGTGCAATTAGCATGTATTTCAAAATAATGTTAATACTAATTTGCGGGAGCTATTTTCCTCATTGTATTGTATGTGGACGTAAGACTTGACAGGACAAAAACAGCATTTGTGACAAAAGTCGTCGCAATTCTCTTTAGTTTCATAATTTCTCTGACGATCTTCTTTCCCCAAATGCAAACATAAACGCAGTGTATCTTTCTAAAGAAATTTCTCGTTACTATTTTAGAATTCACCCTCTAGAGCCAGCAGGCGCCATTCTGTCAAACGGTGTCGACATGGCCAAGTACATCCGGTTCATCATCAACTTGGGCAAGACTGACAAAGGACAACAACTCTTGGACCCGGAGATTTTTAAATTATCTTTAATAGGTAACCATATTTTACAGGATGTTCCAGATTAAAAAAATATACTTTTATATAATTTCCGAATTTAAAAAAAAAATGTGTATACAATAAAATATAAATTAACCATGTCTTATCGATGACTGATCAACTAGTTTAATAGTAAGCCCTTATACGAATTGTATGTGCAAAGTGTTTGTCTTAGAATCAGTAAAAAAAAAAGGACAATCGCTTATTGCACATTTTTGAAGTCGTTTTAAATGCTTTAATTGTACTTTAGCTGTGGTCCCTATTCATGACGACGAAGGAACCAATCCCATGCATCCAGAGTTCCCCGTGACTGAAGTTGACCTCGGCTACGGGCAAGGCTGGATTGAGTCTTTCTACAGAGGTAGTTAAAACAAGACATATTGCAGTTTGATTTTAACGGTTGCATATATGAACGCTTCCATGATAACAATCTCTTTATATGACCAAACATCATGTAATTTATTGTACTTTATATTATTGTTTAATTGAATGCATACACTATTGTCATGCGTGGCAAGTACAACACGTACGCGCTCCAAGCACAAAGGTGACACTGCAGATGTATTTGCGTAACGTCATCAGATTTTAACACCAGTTTTGTCTTGGGTGGGGCTCATATACCTTTCCAGAGGTTTGTCTCACGTATTTGTTTTGTAAATAAACGCCCACATTAATAACGATATATGTAAATGGCATTAGATGTTTTTGATTCTACGTGTATTATCTCATATAAAGAATCACATGTTAATAACATCTATGATACTGATATTAATTCACGTTTTACTATATAACATATTGAATTGCTATACATGTACATGTCATTTTAACTGTTGCTAGGTTATCACCGGATAAAGCATGGCGGGGGCGCGATTTCCTACATCACTGATTTGTGGATTTTCCCTGAACACAATTTTGGTGGGTAGTGCAAATGTCTATTGTTTCAAAACGAAATTATCAATATAATGTTGTTGTAAATATTACACGTTAATCATTACTTAAACATTTCTTGTTTTGAAAAACATTATGTAATAATAGAACATAATTCTAGTATAAACCCTTGTATATACAACTACATACAATTGTTTAAATTGAATTCAGCTAAACTTGCATTGAAACACATCGATTTCAAACGATGATCAATTTAGCAATTATTATAATATTCGGTAAACATTTCGCAACAGGACTCTTCGCCAGTACGAACGGCCCAGGCGACGCTAAATCACAAGATATGGCATTGAGGTCAACGTTTTATCACGTGACCGATCGTCTGCTTGGACTGGAGCCTTGGATAAACACCACCACGGCGTGTACATTTCCAGCACCATGGCGTATCACTAACGATTCGGCTATTCTTCCAGTGGAGGACGCAGCGGTGATAACGAATGCCAATCAATACGAAGGATTTTACAGCAGTCTGATTTTGTCTGGTTTTCGTGTTGAAGTAGACGACACCAGTAATACGAGCATGCGGTTCAAGATGGGAAAACTCGGAGGAGTTCTGTACTCGACAGTGAACAAGGACAGGTTTCAAATGGAGATCAGAACGCCGTGGGAATTCTACGTACTTTTAACGGATAAAAACAACGTAACGCTAAAGACAAACGTTACGTTCATATGGGACGGGGACCACGTTAACACGTTACAAACTCACTTTCCAGGTGCGGTTAATTTCACGAGGCGAACACATGCTGATTGGTCAGCTGCCAATCTCTGTGTTTCACATCCCGGATGCATTCCCTTTATCGGATAATCCTTTCAACGCCAGAAGATTTTTTTTCAAGTGATATTGCAATGTAAGTTTTTTCAATAAAGAACTTACGCGCATCGTTGTTTTGATACGGCGTTTTTTTCACATGTATTTTGACCTGTAACATCTTTTTCCGGTTTGAAAATGTCAACCATTGCCGTAGAGAGTGTTAATTATTATTAGCAGCACAAGTAAAATACATATAGATATCATTGTGGTTGTGTTGGTTGACAGGAGAAATTGATTTAAATAAAGGATCAAGTTAACGTATTGTGTTATTGTTGATATCGGAATGTGTTATTTATCACAGGCTCTTCATCTTGGACACGTTCTTCTTATAAGCGTATAGTCATAGTACCTTACATTAATAACATTAATTGAAAAATACCCGGCCTTAGGTAATCATCATACTACTACATAATATTCCGACATTTTGTTAATGTTCGGGCACGATTATTTTCAATATGCCCTGGAATCTGCGGACCGCCATACAGAGGTATATTCAATGCAGATTCTTTAAGTTGGGCGCAAATGTAACCAGGTTGTTTAGTTATATGTCTGTTGGTGTTAATAAAGAACGACACTGAAGTGTTTTAACTACTTTTAATAAGCACCAATATAACAGTATGTGACTACAATAGGTTTAACACGATGGAAAGCTGGTATTAGAGAGAGCCCAGAGCTCCAGTGTCTGCATGTGTTATAGGTACAGTCAGCTATGTACATCACGTGACTTCAACCTGGTTAACTCTATAATATTAGAACATCTCCCCCTTTAAATCAAATTAATTCCAAAATGTTGTCAACAGCAGCTGACATACCAAAGTGGCGCTCCCTTGCCGTCGCCTCAAGCACCAGACGGCGTAAAGAGGATTGAGTGAGTGAGTGAGTAATTCCAAAATGTAAAACACAACAAAACTAACTTGTACAAGCGCAGTTAACAGCAAAAATGAAACTGTCGCTTTAACGGACTACAATTACTCGAATGAAATTCCTGGAAATTTCATATCCATGCAATTAACAATGCGTATCAGATAAAACAACGAAGCTGTGAGGGGGGAACAATTAGAACTGTCAGAGTTGTTTCACACTTCCACCCGTGGAACAGATAAAGCTAGATTAAACTCATTAACGATGTCTGCTATGTCTTCACAAGTCCATTATCACTTTTGGCTTGACCTGTCGACCATAACGTGTAGTGAAGACTGGCCGCTGGGTTTCAATGTTTGGCTGTGCGTTTGGATAATTTTGTTGCAAGTTCTCTTGAATTTGAGAATTATTTGCCTTTTCAAAATTGCTTTCCTCGTCAACCATAGACTGGAAATCAAAATCTGGTGTTTCATGGAATTTCTCATTAGTTTTTAGAAGATGACGCCTGTTACGCCTGTAAGAGGCGGGTTTGTACAGTATAAGATCTATCATTGTGTTTAACAGTAACAACAGCCTGTTTCCATTTTAGGTCTTTGTTCTGAATTCTTGCCGAATCTCCTATATCAAGTAGTGGAAGTGATTTCGCATTATTGTCATAATGGATTTTGCTTTTTGTTTTAGAAGAAGATAACCTTTCTCTAACTATCTCAGGAGAAACGTATCTGGGTAGCAAGCATCCAGCTTGGTGAAATACTTCGCACCCGAAAGTGATGGTAATACATCATCTAATGTTCTCATATGCTAGTGAGGACGTTGAATGCATTTGTTCAAGTCAGTCTGTAGGGTCCAAACAAACTCGCAGTTTGCATTGGCCTTTCTCAACAACTACCATCGAGTTCACCCATTCTGTAAGTTCAAAGACCTTACTAATGACTCCTAAATTTTCCATTCGATCCACTCAGCTTTGACCTTATCTCTTAGTGCAATTGGGGTTTTCCTTGGCGGGTGAATAACAGGAATTGCAACATGTTTTAAATAAAACTTGCATGGACCTGGCATTGCACCTATACCCTTGAAAAGATTTGGGAAGTCCCTTAGTATTTTCTGTTTTGTCAAGAACGTATCACTTTTCTGGGATTCCACAGCAAATGAGACCTGAATCAGACCAAACTCAAGCGATGTTTGCAGGCTCAAAAGTGGAGAAGACCTGGTTTCTATAACATGCAACAGTACAGGTTTTCTTTCACCTGTCTTTGAAAATGTACAATTCAAAGTAACCATACCCTTTGTCTTTAAAGGCGTATTGTTATACGCTGACAGACGGACATTCGATGATTGTAATGGCCCTTTAACACCGGATGTTTGATATACAGGATATGGTAAAATGTCTACCAGCGATCCTGTATCAACTTTGAAACTGACCAACGTTTGCTTAGGCCCATAACAAAATGATACAAACGCTTGGCCATTGTTAACAACATATTTTACACTGTCAACTAACACGACGTCTTCTGCGACGGAGTTCACAGTCTGCAACCGACAAACTTTTGCAAAAATTGTTCCACTTGTGACATTTGTTACACTGCTTTCCTTTCGGTGGACAATGGTCACGCGACGAGTGCCACTGACCCCCGCAGTTTCCACATTTCCGGTCACGACTGGATGCACCCGACGTCGGCCCTCGTGTGTTGCCGTTCGACGTTGATCCTCGGTTCGTGGAAGCGCCCTCCGTTGTTCTACGGTACAGCGTTGTCTGCTTTGCACCAGATGTAGATGTGCACTTGATAGTCGATTTGGATGCCTGATGGTGGTGACTGGATTTACTTTTCGTTTTTTAAGCATTAACTATGGTTTGACTTTCCGGTTTCATTTGATTGAGCTGCGACTGTGCGTATGCATACGACTGACAAATTTCAATGGCTTTTGTGAGTCAATTTGTCACCTTGTTCGATCAGTTTGGCCCGAATTTTATCTTACGAAATTCCAGATTATGTCTCTTATCTTATCGTCTCGGATAATTTAAAAATATCTTTTAAGTTGTATTATAAAACTCAATAAGGTTTGAAGTATGGTGTAAAAGAAATTCATGTCGGTCAATAACTAGTATACGTTTTGGTGAAATCCAGACTAGAATGAACTACCGTTGTTTGAAGTTTTGTATAATTTGTTATTTGACATTTTAACGAGCGCGCCTACATTATAATTTGCATAATATATAACGTATTTTGTTACAATTGCTTGATATAAATTTAAGTAACATTAATACTCAAAAATCAACGGAAATTTCGTAAAGTATTTAGTAAAATAATGTTACCTAATAAAAAATCAATGTTCCTTATAGCAATATCCAAAATTTCAAAGTCAGATGTGTTCTGGTAACATAGATGTTTGTAGATATAAAATGCACGTTTTTATTTTTTGTGTACATACATATTTCCATTTTATAACCCCGCACTGATATCTATCCATACGACACATGAACACTAACATGGTACCAGTTTAGTGTTCTTGTGTCGTATGAATAGATATAGTCGCGGGACATTAAAATGGAATTAATTGTGACACGAAAAATTAAAAACGTGCATTTTATATCTACCAATATGTATGTTACCAGAAAACATCTCGTTTTAAAATTTTGGATTTGGCTATAAGGAACATTGATTTTTTATTGGGTAACTTTTTTTTACGAAATACTTTACGAAATTTCCGTTGATTTCTGAGTATTTATGTTACTTTAAAAATACAACAAACATTAATAACATTTATCATCGCCAGGAACTCCTCTAGTGAAACTTGTTGTTACTCTCTTATGATGACGTAGACACATAACAGTTAACGAGATCATCATAATATGACCCGCGTCATGCAAACTTGGATCTTATGCCTTACGCGACTTATCGTGCAGCAATCGTGTAGTCTGGTGAGGAGCTACGCTGTCCGCTATAAAGTTGCTTACTCTTTCGTGTTCTTATTTGCGGACAGGATAGCTCCTGACTAGAAATGCGCGACTGCACAGATTGGTGTAGAGTTAAGCTTGTTGCATATGGCATAATATAAGACCCATTGCTCATGACGCGGTCACATTACACCAAACTGGACTGGACGGCCAAGGCATTCTGGGTCCCGAGTACGGCTTCGTTGACGAGTATCGAACCAGAGAAAGCACGCTGAAGGACCTCCTTTCGCAACGCACAGGCCTAGTAGACATCCACAACTTTGGTCTTATCGCCGGACATCCGGAAACTGTGTCCAGGAAAGAACTGTGCAAGTAGGTGAAAATAACTTTATATAGTTAATCAGTACAGATATATGTATATAATATAACCGCATTTTTGAATACACAGTTTCGGCCCTTAGTAAAATAGTAAAATGCCCTAAAACGTTGTTTATTTTGATAAGTAGGAATCTTAAATTTCTACCGACAAGGAAGCCTTTTCGAGACGGATTCATTTACAACACCTACATGTTCATACTTCTTGGACACGTCGCTGAAATTCTAGGTGGAGACACGTGGGAAAACCTTGTAATGTCACGAGTCTTTACTCGAATCGGAATGACGTCATCAACAATAATGCAGCAGCCGTCTGACGTGTTTGTAGATAGCATCGCACAACCATATATTTTAAAGGACGGTTACTTTGTAAACGGAATCAGAGAAATTTATACGTAAGTTGCTAAATAGTATTAGATTGGAATAAACGCATTTTCATAAGTTTCAGTAACAGACATGAATCATTTATACTTGATCTCTTCTCCTGTATGATTCGAATATTGTCATGTTGGCCTTGACTGTACACAGAGTGTAACTCTGTTTCATCTGTAGGAGAGGTTAGTGATTAGCTTCATTTGCGTTTTTGTTCAAACGTTCCTGTTTGAAAATCGTGTAAGGTGAACGAATTAGCTACAGTGTAAGTCTCAAACAATCGTTTATAAAAAAATATGTAGGATGGTCTAAGCGTTTGTACTTGTGTACATTTCAACGCCATGTCGGAAAAATGTCCTCAGACCTGCGTTCAACAGTAAGACCTATGTTTCCATACTGAAGTGTGGTTTCTCCGCACGTGTGTCAGGTTTGCAAACGTTTGACGCGTTTCGTTTCCTGGTGTTAATTATCTTACTCTGCACTTTTATTTCGTTGACAATGTTCACAATATATGTGAACATATAAATGCATTTTCCTGTGTGAAACCTGGTGCATTTCGGATTGCTGATGGTGACCTCCTGCCCACTTCATGGCGTGTATTATGTCTGCATGAATTATATTTTCTGTTGTATAACGGTGCATGCGTGGAACAGGAGACTAATGTAAACTGCAAAGTCAATATCTTCCAGTGGATTTGATATTGGACGTAGTGTCCCTCTTTGACCCCTTTACCATCCGTATGACCAGGACAATAACTAGCTAGACGATTTCAAGATCGAAAACGCAGCCTTGTCTGACACAGTTCGCATCTGGTTCAGAGAGGTCAATGACGTGCTTGACTAGGTAGAAGCGGATGTTATGAGGCTCATTACTATTATGTTGACGAGCTTGCGTGTGTGTCATGTGCTTCAGTATCTTCCATATTACTATTAGGTCAATGTCCCACATATCAAAGTCCTTTTCAGAGTCAATGAGGTCAACGCACTAGTACTTGAATATATTACTATTAAATATGCACATGCTTGATGAGTTCAACGTTGCGATCTGATCTGACATCTGAATATGATACTATTATGTGAGAATAATGTTAAGTACTTCACAATTCATAATCGCTCATACAAATGCTGGGCCTCCCCATACATGTGGGTCCTTTTATATACCCAATCCCAATTGTGTTTTATGTTTTCCAATGTAAGAAAAAAAAAAACGAAAAAAAAAAAACAACATGTAAGACAATTTTTTATAAAATAAATATTTTTCATTTTACCTCTGGTAACTGTAAAATGGAGATTCCGGAAATATGAGTTTTTTTTATCCATCTTTACATTACTATTATTTCTTAATTTTCCTGGCACGTGCTAAATGAAATTGTGGCTCTAACCCCAATTGAAAGCATTATTGAATGGTATATAGTTTTTTTATACACATAATTACATACGTAATTTATTATCTATTTAATTATGCCCATGGTGAAAATTTTCCCCAGCTTTGACGACAAGAAATGTCAAATTTCCCGATGTGGCGTTATCTCCTAAATGGAGCAAATAAAGCTTCTACACTAATGACTGTGTTTAAATTATGCACTTAATATGGCAGTTAGGTTTAGCTTGGGTTTCTTTTGTTATGTAAACAAATTTGCCTGCCTACCATTTAACTTACTCTTTGTCTATGTTTCAGATGTGTTGGATGAGGTCCAGTTGTATTGTCTATTTAAATTTTGTTTGTATTAAATATATTTTTAGATTGTTTTAATGAACATGTTTTATTGCATTCGGCCATTATTTTGAAGCTGTGTAAACGTTTATTGGCCCTTTAAGGATTCGACCAGAGGAACCGGCCCGGGCAATCCTGTCAAACGGTGTCGATATGGCCAATTACATCCGGTTCATCATCAACATGGGCAAGACTGACAAAGGGGAACAACTCTTGGCCACGGAGCTTCTGGAACAAGCTTTTATTGGTTATTTTTTTATCGCGATATTTATTTTTATTTTAGCTCTTCTGGGAGCATGGTGGCTTGGTTTTGGAAAGAAAGATGGTTTTCAAAATAAGCATAAAGAAACATCTCCGAACCTAAAATAGTTTACGATGGATAGTAAGAAACAATGATAACTTGATCTTTCGTGATCAGGTGAGCTTAACTATAGCGGACTGGTTATACAATTATTACATGGAAATGATGGGCCTGTGATATATATNATATAAATACATGCATGCCACTGATTTCTATCTGGATTTTCTATGCATTTTAATTCGGAAATTCCAAATTGATAATATTTGTATTACAGTCATCAGGACGGAAACACTTGACGACTATAGAAAGAACAACTTTATTACTCAGCCCACATTTCAAGTCCTCGAAATCTCGGATATGGGCTTGCATTCACGGAAGACGTTTACAATACAATGGTAGGCCCTAGTGTACATTGGTATTCCAAGTAAACACTACTAATGCAGAGTATTTTAGTCTTATAACTTATCCTTTTAAAACACATGCGGATTAGGATGAGTTCATACCCGGGAAGGTCAGGTGTGATATAGTGCGGCAGATATGTTGAGCTGAACTAAATTTAACTGAAATAATCCGAACAAAGCTTAGCTATGGCGAGCATAATGTGGTTCAAATTACCATCGCACAGATTCAAGACTACTTGAACATATTTGAATGCAAATCCTTATTTAATGATGATTCTTAAATGAACATCGGTGATCTTTCTTTATACAAAGAAATAGGGATTGGAAAATATATTCGAATATTCTAAAATCGGTCAAATGTTCGAATCCAAAAATTTGAATCGAATATTCGATTGTTACGCAAAGAAACTTCAAAAACTGTTTGTTAAGTGCGAAGTCGCATTTTGTGTTTACTGCAGATTACTTTTATGTAAAAGTCATTGTTTGGATAACCGCTGTTATTAATTAACGAGGTAACAATTGCCATACGGGAGGATATCTGGGGAGGGGAAGTGTCAGTTTATATACCGTGTGTAACCTATCGTCAAAGATATACAACAATACATAATACAATTATAATAGTATCAATAATATTGATAATAGTAATAACATTTTATTAATAAAGTGCAACATAGTGGTATAGATATATAGATAATTTACTTAAGACCTATTTTCACATTTTTTGGGGGTTCACAACATGTAAATCAGCGCAGTTTTTTTCATTGGCTGTCAGCCTTTTTCCAACGATCGCGCTGATTGGCCGAAATTCCTTAACAATAAATTCAAGTAGGTCAATCCGTTTTTTGATACGAAATTGTTCATCTAACGTCGATAACCTAGTTTCCACTGTATCTTATAATTATTGTACTTTTAAAAGCATAGTGTTAATGCACAGTCTATTTATTATTGAGTTCATTGCGTTTATAACGCTCTTCTTACAGTTTATTCAAATGTATAGATATTTTTAAATGATTAGATTTTTATCAAAGCACCGCACCCACACTGCAAAGTCTTTTTATGTATATGGTTTCAGCCCAGTAAAAACGGGCTGACCAGCATTTATTCAGCAGAGTTTGCTATGAGAAGCAGTGTGCTCGGACAATGGTTTTTAACCGAAGCTCCGAGGGTAAATAAACCAATCAGTCGTCAAAGTTAATTGACATGTTATTCACAGTTCAGCGTGTCGTAATTAAGACAACAGAGGCAACTCGACTTGCGTTACCTTCAAATGGCCATTCATTTTATTTGCGATACCCATATATTAAATCGATGATGGTCAAGTCAATTGTATCAATTCAAACGCCATTCTAGTAAATTTAGCCAGGTTCATTAAAGTCTTTCTATTTGAAGTAGACATTTGTTGCTTAAATTTTAAAATAGAAGACCAGCGTAGATAATATTTAGGATAATCTAATCAGAATTTAATTACTTAAATACTTGTATTAACTTTGTTTGCAAGAAGTGTCATTTTTGTTTAAGCTCGAGAGCTCTCATTTCAAACTAGTTATATGTTCTAGATACATCTAACATTTAGATTCTAACTAGTATTAAGTTAAAGCCATTCACAATGTGCGTGTGTGAGTGTATTTTGAAACTGATGAGGTCCTTCCGCGCATAAGGCTTCATTATATGAGGACCCGGAGTGTGTCCCAGCACTCCTACCTAATTAACTTATTAGACTCACGAAAGTTGTTGCGAATTTTGAATTATAGCTGCTATTTCAGGCCATTTGGTTGTTTATGAAAAAAATTCCATTTTGGTGCGGCCTTTGTGTTTTGGGGGAAGCCGTAGTACACGGAGGAAACCCCACCTGTCCGGTATGGTGACCACCAACCAAACTCATGCTTCTGGGGATTGAACCCGGGTTGCTTAAATTAAAAGCGCGTGTACCAACCACTGCGCTAGCCGGATAGCAAAAGCAATTCACAATGCCACTTTTGATTAAGTTCTTCTCCATTTACGCATGTTTCAGTATAATGTGTTTGCTACGTTTTCTTCGTGTTAATACGAACAACTCGTACACAATGGTGATTTTGATTTTAGAGTACAAAGTAGAATTATTTTATTTGTTTTATCAAAGATTTATCCAAGTTTTGGTTCCGGAGTCCGTTTGAATAAATAATGCGAAAACCAAGCAAACATATTTAGGGAAAGTAATCCAAAAAAAATTAGTAATAATAAAAGTAAACGAGGATAACGGTCATACTTTTAATGGAAATATCTTGTGCCTAAGGAAAATAAAAGGTTTTAAGTGAAAACGACGAACATAATAATCATCGTTTTCAAAAATGGTAACACCACCCGCTTTTTTCAAAGAAGCATATAAAAACATTTTTGTTGTGACTTTTGTGGCAATCAGAAACAGTGCTTTGTTCCGGACCTTCGTTAGTTCGGATATGTGAATCTAAGGTTAAAAATAATAACAATGTTCGTCCCAATCCCTTAAAAGAACAAACAACTCAAGGTATTTACCATGTACACGCCATTTCGGACATAGTGAAATACATGTTCATTGGATTTAAAATATATCAGTAGATTAACAATTTTCGATTAAAAGTTTGTTGATCGGCCAATTATTAGCGATTTGGAAATTCCGATGTATGGAAATGATACCACTAAAGGGTTACTCCATTTGTTGAATGCGGACACATCAGAACATAGCTGTAAATTCCTGGTTTACGTTTGAATAAATACAACACTATTTAATTAATGCACACATTTCTACAGAACATTAACTTTATCATCGTGTACGAAGTTGACAGTAATTCAAAATGGATCAAAACAGTTCGTATGTGTTTTAGAATTATACTCATTAGAAATAACAAAATATAAACAGTTGAGTTATATTGCCAAGTAGAATTTTTTTTACAATTGTCATAAAGCATTGTTTTATATTGTTTTGCTAGGATATCGGAGGGTGGTGCATAGCGGATCCCTTTACTCGTACGTCACTTTGCTTTGGATATTCCCGGAACAACACATCGGTAAATATTCGTATATGCTCATTTTTTTTCCCTCAATTATATTTTTTAAATAAACATGTTTGGTGCCAGAGTAATAAACGGTTCTAAAATACTTTTTAATAACTCTTTTATATAAATCGAACCAATCGAACAGATAAATCCCTTTTTTAAGTACACGTGGACTTATTTTAGTAATACTAGTTTGCCATGTAATTTCATGCATCCTAATGATGTATCCATCGTTTGATTGCAATGATTTCCGTGACAATTGCAGGTATTTTCGCAAGCACCAACGGTCCAGCAGTCAACGTGTGGCAAGGGAAAGCGTTAAAGACCATGTTCTATCTCGTGAGTGATGTTCTGCTTGGATATACACCCTGGATTAATGTCACAAACGCGTGTACGTTTCCGGAACCATGGCGAAACGAAACCGCGCCAGAGTTCTGAGCAGGCGAGATAGCCCGAGATTTGCGTAACGCGCAAGAATACACGGGTTTCTATGAAAACAACGTGCTCTCGGGTATACACGTGGAAGCAGACGACGAAAGCAACACCAGTTTAAAGTTCACCACAGGTCTTGCTTAAGGTAACCTGCATTCAACGACAGATCAAGATCGTTTCATGATGGAAATAATGCCCCCTGGTGACGATTACGGACCGTTAATGGACAAGAACAACGTAACCATGAAATTTAATGTTACGTTCCTACGTTACAATAATGACGTCATTCTTTTTCAACTTCAATTAAACATGCTTCTGAATTCCACGAAGCTAGGATACACTATCCCTACCGGAAGCCCGCTGTTAATAAGGGACAGGGTTTTACTATTAGCATATACCTCGTACTATCTGTGTTGGCTTACTTGTTCGTGGACAAACCTTGCTGATGGTGGACGTGGTATGCTGAACGTATTCATATTCAACTATTCTCCTGATTTATTATCTTACTCGGATTTCCAATTATATATGTATATTTAATGTATACTGCATGGACTAATCATGTTGGTTTTACATGTATAAATGTTCATTGTTCGATTCCCAACATGAATCTTTGGTACAAACGAATATAATACACGATATCTGCATGCTTCTATTAATCTCAAACATTGCATAAATAGTCGAACATCAAGCGCTCACGTCGACAGCTTTTTAACGACAAAATCACTATGAAAAGCTGTGCAAAATTGTTTCCGTTATTATTGCGGGTGTTCAAACTAATACAGGTTCTAATAAATTTGGGTGTATCGCTTTTCATACCTTCTATATGAAAGAGTATTCCTGACAGCCAGTTCAATTGTCTGGCTGAAGTCCAACTGGATCATTAAGAGTGTGAAGTGAAATAATATTGAATTCATGTAAGTTGAGGGCAAACATGTTTAACAAACATCTCTTAAATTTTGTTTCAAGTATGACGTATGTCATGTCCTGAAAACACGTCAGATTTAGCATGTCAGACCAGGTGTGACCTGGATCTTGGACCAGCGTGACTTACTCATGGCTTTTGCACATCCTATCAACGCCCTTAAGATTTTAGACAAGATTTATAAAAAAACGTCCTGAAAAAGTTTATATGAGATAGATATGGAAGTGGAAATTTTACCGACACACCAACGGACAGACCGACGAAGCGCATTCATAATCCCGTTTCCGTTTAACGGCAGTCATAAATTGGGTAAACTGGACCTAAACATGTGCGTAAAATGTCATTCCAGAGATTAGCCCGTTCAGTCCGCACAGACTTATCATGGAAGACACTTTCAGTTTTATGGAATTTTTCGTTTAAAGAAAGTCTCTTTATAACGAAAACAGAGTCGAGGCGGAGCGTGTCGTCCCTTATTAAACTTTGCGGACTGCACATGCTAATCTGGGGAAAGGAACATTTAAGGCACATGAATTAAGTCCAGTTTCTCCAGAAAGCGGCTCAATGAGTGAACGGTTCACGACTTCTTTACCTTTGGAAATTCATTGTAGCAGTATGTATACACTTCAAGGCATATTTACATGTTTGAGACAGTGTATTGCGTGCAAAATTCAAAGGTTTACAGTCAATGTGGTAGACATTCTGTGCTTTCATTCCGAAGGTATACATCCAATTTGACATTTAGTTTAAGCATGAGATCTGTTGAGTTTATTTCCAGAATTCATTTTAAATGGTTACCGGTACTCACGCTGACATATCGTTTGTACTTTACTGCCATGTACTAAACAATATCATTTAACCAAGCAATTACATATGGCCATATTCACAAAACATACACAACTGAAAATAGAGAATTATACATTATGTATACATAATGATAACTAGTTTAAAGCCACATACATACTCAAAATCAACGAATATTTCGTAAAAAAAAGTTAACTTCTAAACAATCAGTGTTCCTTATAGCAATATGTATAAGTATGATTACTGCTTTATTATAAAAACTGACTTTAAATTGTGAAATATTTCATTAAATGTTCAGGAATTTACGTAATTTTTCATGATTTGAATAATACGTGGACTTCTTTCCTCCTGTGGAATGGGCTTTGTCAATTTCTTCAAATATTTCGAAACATTCTTAAGCACGTAACTATTTCAAAACTACGAATATTTCGAAACATTCTAAAGCACGTAACTATTTCAAAACTATCTTTAAATTGGCCTCTTTACAACACTGGTTGCGCAGTTCCCATTACCAAAATGCTAGTCATCAAAACGTGTTCATAGGTAATAGTCAATTCCAATGAAGGCTTGCTAAAAAAAATAACAGTGTTCATTTATGATTTAATAACAAAAGACTTGTTCTTTTATTTTAAAGGTTTAATCTCAAAAACATGAAACACTTGCTGAAACAGGCACATGATTAGGCAGAAGTTATCTACATATTGACACCAAACTATTTGTTCTTCAGAAAACATTGTCATAAATAGTAAATATATAATCCTAAATACAGTATTTCTACTTTACAGGTTTTACAAAAAATATGTATTAATATACTGCTAAATTGACATTATTTAAAAAATCTGCTAGAAGAGTTTTGTGTTAAATTTGAGTTTTCTGTTTCTATTTTTTGGTTCTTTTTCTTACCTTTCATTTAACATAATAATCATTCTTTAAACAATATAAAAAATATACCACATGAAAAACTCCTATATATATAACAATTGTATCCTACTCCCTTAAAATAACAAAACTCGTAATATAAAATTTATATTTGTAAAAAATGTAACACAATAACAAACATTGAAAAGAACTATAATTGTAGTTTTGCAGTAGGTACATGGTTCTTGTATAATGTCTCGTGCTTTCATCTAATGCTAACTCTTATTTTGTGAAGAATGTTTTAGTATAGACAAGGCTTGTCACATGATGTGGTATATTCCCCCGAAGCATATGCTGGTCAAATGAACATTAATTTGATAATCTTAAGTGATATTAGAATACGTCGAGGAATTCATAAGTTATAGAGTGGAAACTAACATGTATGGCATTTAAGGTGACATTGCCCGCTGACCAAGAAGCAGGGGAGATGTACACGACACAATTCATACGCATTAAAACATATAGAACAGACAAAAACTTCTCATACAATTTGACCTTGAATTGTGACATTGGAATTTTCATCGAGGAGCATTGGGATCGTACATGTTATGGCTAATAATAGGGAATAAAATTCCGAAGTTATATTTAAATCCTTCTATGCATTTAAAAGGTATAGAGTGGTAACACATCCTTGACAGACGGTCATACTCGACCACCCACGGAGGGACGGTGCGACCGCTACACAAATATGCCATCGACCAGGGCTTAAATATAGCAATTAATGAAAGTAATGAAACATGTTTTGAAGAAACAATTATGATTTAGAACCTTTTCTAAATATACCAAGTTAATGCAATATTTATACGATCAAACTTTATGCAAGACACGGAGGTGCACATGATCAGTCAAAACATTCAAAACATGTTAACGAATTGCAACACAACTAAGAAAAAATAAAATAACGATTCAACTTTAAAATGCAAACTGCATTACGACATCTTTAACACAACCGCAATGGCTAAATGCTATATACCATCTCATGTACTCACACCCATGCTTTATAAACAAGAGAACTTTTCAGTTCTGACATTGTATATGCTCACAACTGCAGACTCATCATTTCTGCCGTCCATTATTCCTTCATCATAACAGCATATACACAACAATCAGTTAAGCTGACGGATGCTCTTTCGTGACGTTATCGATTTAAATTGCGGCAAAACCCTCAGGACCTAAAACCTAGGCCTCAACATGACATCTATCCGCATGAATAAAAAAGTCGATTCTTAAAAATTTAACAAAATAATTCCGTATAAGTATAAGGCCAATTTATCAACTTCGACCTTTGAGTATAACACTATACTTTTACTGAAAGGTAGAATCTAGGTCATATCTGTTAAATGATGTTTAATTATGGCAGCGTGTCATTTAATCTTCAAACTACCAATCAAAAGCCAATAATTGTATTTTCTGCGAAATGCTAAATGGGAAACAACTAGACATAATGCGCATATCCTCTAGGAAGGAATTCTGCTATTGTTGCTTTGCATTCCAGTTGTTATTATATGAAACCTTGCACAAAATAATTATGAAATTGGCCAATAACTTACTATTCACTTTTCAGAACAGAACCACTTGGACATATGCGCTCCTCCCTTAGGTAGCTGTTTTCAAGTTTCATTGAATCTGAATTGTTAGGTCCCAAAATCTTGGGCAAAAACGAAACATTCATTAGAAAAAGCTTTTTATAATAGAAAGTAGCTATACCCCGAACAATAATCAGAACAAAACACCACACAATATTGGCATGTCAACCATGGATGCTACATCGTTGTATCAGATTCGAATAACTGGTACATATGTACTTGACAAGCTGAAAACCAGACGAAAAGATGGGCATGGATGAAACATCATCCATTAAATTTGTTTACACCTGTACAATATAAATTTCCGTGGAATTAGGGTTTGAAGGGATAAAAAAAGAGGCGACTATATACTTTTTCCCTTTACAGGACATAACAAACCAACAGTCGTTAGACACATGATTTTCACTGGCTGTTTTACTTAATATCTAAGATATCCTTAAGTTTGCCAGAGAGATAATTTATGATCTCTATTTTATTTTTCATTCTCCTCAGCCGTTTATTTGTAAGAATTCTGCCCATGTTAATAATAGCTTGCACAAACGTTATAACACCATACTGTAAAATCATTATGAATGCCACCGTAAATAATGGTCCCAAAACAGGGCTTGCCTCATACAAAACCTGATAAAAACCTGTACGACCCAGCAACAACAATATGTTTGAATTCCAAGCAGATTTGAATGTAGAATAGGCAAAAAAGCTGTTAAACAGCATATACCCCATAGATGCGAAGCCGACAGTGACGATGCCAAATATTAAAGCATAAGCCAAAAGGGTCCTTCTGATGGCATGTAATGTCCTGGATACAGTCATAATCTTCAAGTTAAAGCTTAGGAGCTTGACGGTTTGCATGATAACCACTGTAACAAGAGCTGCCATAACGTAAGTCAGTACAGAGTCCCATAAAATGGCCCCATAGAAGTTGATAAAGTGCGTTTTGTTAGAGGCTTCAAAGTCAGCCATTACACTTGCTACAGTAAGTGCTCTGTTGACAAACACTCCAAGCAGTGAAAAGGCAAGAGCTATTTGACAGATTTGAACTATTGTCCAGAAGTCTGAGAAATATTGTGATTTTCCAACCATTTTGTACCTTTTAATCTCATGGTAAACGAATAGTATATTGAATAGGACAAATGTAACCTCGCAAACAGTTGTAAAGACCTCGTAGCTTGAGGAGTAGTGATAGAGACTGGTGGAAAATTCGTGGTGTGAAGTGTGGATACTGCCTATATTCGTAAATTCAAATAAATATATTGCCACTGTAAATATGTCCACATTTGGGTCGTAAAGTGTAAATTCCAGGAACACAGCTCGGGTGTAGTCATCAATCCATCCATTTTCAGCAAGCTTAGTAATGTTATCTAAAATAATTAAAACGTAAATAAAATGTTTTCAAATAACATAAGCAAGATGCCTAAAACAAAACAAGTTATTTCTTTTGTCTGATACGTTATTTGTAATTTTGTAATTTTTGTTAATCTTTTTTTCTTATTAAAACGCAATGCCCACCATAAGTGTAGTAAAACTTTCGATATTTATTTTAATTAATAACATAAATTAAAAAATCTTTAAAGCGAAATATGATTAGTTGGTTGTTAAATAACAAAAGCATTACTGCAAGATTTCCCATTGAAAGGCAGCTCCCTAACTTACCAGTTGGATCATCCCAGGCCCCCACTTCCAGAACATATCCACCCCCTGAATAGGTATCAATCAAGCCTGCAAAGGGCAGAGTCTTCAGAGACCAAGCTGACTGAAAGCTCCAAGGGCCTGTCCAATTAGCAGTCGTTAGATTACTGTATGTCGCATTATCCGCTGCATCAATAAGGTTATCCCACGACATGTTGTAAGTGTTCCTGTCCTCAATAAACATGGAGTACGGAGGCTGACAACCGCGGGGTAGGCCTTCTATAATGATCGGTCCACATTGTCCTGTATCAACAATTCACAATAACTAACAAGATAGGTCTAAGTTGTAGGACCTGAGTAGGATTGATAATCCTTAGAACAAGATCTTAGTAGACGTTCATATTGATATTAATATTGAAGCAAGATTTTTGCACAAAAAGCATTGGGCACTTAATAAATACTGGAACTTCGTAGAATGGATGGACAGTTGAAACTATCAATTTAAAGAACACTTAGGTTGTGATTTTATTCAGTCTGATTGTTCTTGAAAATTATTTCATCAGGATTTAATAGCGATTGTGAGCTATTTCAGAGACGCCATTTTGAATGGAGGGTTTCATGTTACGTGCATTCACTCGAATGAAACCTTCCATTAAAAATGGCGTCTCTAAAATACGCACTATGTAATAATGTAAAATAAGCCGTAAAAACTCCGCATAACATCCCGTTCTGCGTGTGATGCAGCTAAGAACTGCATGGAAAAAGACATTCACTATCTTTGATCTCATTCATTAAAATTCACCAACTCCAACCACAATTCACGCCGTATATCTTTTTTAAAGATATTTCTTGTTAATAAATACCCGTAACACAATGTAAAACAAGAGGGCAATGGTGGACCTTAAGCACTCAATTGAAGACTAGACCTGATGATCTAGTTTCTGACCCAGATTCAAACATGGCCTTTATGTCCAGATAATCATTCTTGCCAAGATTCGTCAAGATTGACCATAAATATGACCTCTAAGGTGGTATCAAGTTTTTTAAGATTTGGCCTGGTGACCTAGTTTTTGGAAGAACCTGTCACAGACTCAAACTTGGCACTGTATTGCCAATTAAATATTCTGACCGAGTTTCACCAAAAGGCACAATGAACACAGTTAATAAACATTTTTATGACTTCATTTGCGCACGAGCCAGCAAAACAAAAACAGCAATTGTTAAGGTATGTAACGATTGTGGGCTAAATATGAAAGATATATGATCTTTTGAAAAATACATGAAAATAACATGGCTTAAAAGGTAAGTCTCATACAAAATGGAATTCATATTATTTTTAATATTGACGGGAAGAACTTACATGCACTTGTGTCCATCATAACTAAAGATACATATATTAGACGGTTCAAGTGCAGACTAGTCCACAGAACTTTGGGAGCAAAATCTCGTAAGTACAAAATGAAAATGTTGCCAATAATCTATGTACATTCTGTAATAATAAAGTTAAAAATATTTTGCACTTGTTCCGGTACTGTCCATATTCGCAAGAAATTGCTAAATTTGTTCCTGAGGCTATTCACAGAAAACGACCAAGCTTATATATTCAAATTACAGATCAGGATCTAATACTTCGAATCACAAGCCCAAAAGTGAATGATTTAAACATGGTGTGCCTAGAAATTAAACTGAATATTTTTCATTGGTCAGAGGATAAACAGAATCCGTCCAACGTTTTGACTTAGTATGAATAAACAGAAGCAATATTCAGCGTGTGTATTTCAGAGTTTATTTCGCCGACGCCAGGTTACACAGACTACTGTAGCTTCTTATCAACCCATGCTGTTGTTAACGCCACCTTGTTAGCCATAAACTCTGAAATACACACGCTGAATATTGCTTCGTTGATGAGGTCCCGTGGCATCTTCACGACCACATCTATGGACAGACTTACAATATTCAAATCAACCAACCTTTGGATATCCTTGCCTGCCTTAGCCTGTAACCACCAACAAGGAAGAATTCTGAGGCAATCGACAGTTCTCTCTCGGATGTGTCTGACATCGTGCTCATCAGGGGTAAAACAGTCTTGTTGAGGTAGGAGAACACTTCCTCACGAGTTGAAACCTGTTGATTTGAAATCATGGTAGCAACTTAGAGATGGCAATTGTTGTGATTAACTTGATTGAGATATGATCCGACATCTGACCAAGTTTCATAAAGATTGGGAAATTAATGTGTTCGCAATCTTTCTTTTAATTTTCTCAAGTGACATAGTTTTTAATCCCACATGACCATGTTTACATTACATCTGAGATATCATTACGACAAATGTTCTGAAAAAGTTTCATAAGAGTTGGCAATAAATGCTGCATCTTAAAATTGTTAAAGAGCTTTTTCTTAAATTTTACCTGTTGACCTAGTTTTTGACACCATTTGACCTATTTTCGAATTCAAAGCGAGCTGTCATTGCACAACATAATCTGGCCACGTTTCAACTAGATTGGGCAATAGGCTTCTCGAGTGATTATTTTTTTTAATTTAATTTTATTTATTGACCTTGTTTTGATGCCATTTGACCCGTCTCTCAAAACAGCCAAGTCATAATTTGTACAGATGATCTGACAAAATGTTATGATGCTGCCTCTAGAGGGTTCAAAAGGCCAATTTTGACAACGCAAGATGGGGAAAAGGTATTATAACAAAAGCTCGTCGTTGTGCCCAGGTGAGCTAACGATAACATTGCATGTGGACAGACGGACCTACCATGACTCCAACATACTCAAAGTTCATAGTAAATGCAAAATTGTACCCACGTTCTTCAGTGGAGCTCCGAAGTTGTTGCCAGAAAACATTTTCTTGACCGACAGGCTGGTCTGGTAGCAAGTATTAACGTTCTTGTGGCCTGTGATAATCAGTATGACGATACTCAGATACACAAAATGGATGATAATGTTTCGTATAGTTACATCCACGATCCACTCTAGCTGGAACATACAAATAAAAAAGATGATATTTGCTTATTTCAGTCGAATTATTATTTCATGATTTCACATATAACATAATTTTTTTACAAATGGCAGAGCCACATAAAACCTACTTAATTAAGCTCGACTACATCGAATGTCTACATCATATCCACTACGCCACAGCAACACTTTGCTGAGATATCATTGGGAAAAATGTTCTGACCAAGTTCCAGAAGGATTGGGCAATAAACCGTGATCTCATGTGTGTTCACAAGGAAAGATATAATGACAAGCAATGGGTTTAAGGCTTTCACTCGTGTGTTCACAAGAAAAGAGATAATTACAAGCAGGGGCTTAAGGCTTTCACAAAAGTTTAAAATTAGCCTGTTGTGCTATACACAACATATAATGCAAGAGTTTACCCCGAGTCGCTCGCGTATGGCCTTCATGAGGCGAGCTGGCAATGGGGGACGAAGGTTATGGTGAACTGCAGGTTCTTCAGTAACAGTATTCAAGTACTCCTCATCAGCATCTATGGAAAACATGAACCTTATAGGTTTTTTTCATTATTTATTAGAATTGTAATTTTCACTGTTATAAAACAGTGATAAAAAACAACATTATTCACCAATATTTCCCTACTTAACACTGCAAAGCAGACAACAAATAAACAATTGCAAAGTCCTTGTAATATATTGCCTACCCAGTTCACGGGGTCCCTCTACATCGTCAAACTCGGCTGGTTTCTTGAATATCAGAGTGAGTAGTATAGCCACACACAGCACCTGTGGATCACAACACAGACTCGTCAGAAATGAAATGAGCAAAGACACAGTCATATGAGGTGAGTCGTTGGAAGAATGGATTAACACAGGCTGATCCATGACGACAACAATACACAACTTATATACTCTTTATTTTGACTGTTCAGTGATTAAACATACATACAGTATAATGCAAATATACATTCACATATATTAATGAAGTCATATTCTATTTACATAAAACATATTTACATCTGAATATTATACAATACAAAGATTAATCAGTGTTGATTCAGAAGCCTATTAGTAATAATACAATTTATTAAAAAAAACTAATATAAAGCATACAGTTTGAACATTTGACATATAGAACCATGCGGAAATCCGTAATAGAACATCTTCGTAAAAATATTAACTTTTAAATGTATGTGTACATTTTGGTATTAAATCATATTGTTAAAACTTAATTCAGTGTTTAAGTTGATATTACTCACAAAGGTAAGGAGCTTCCTTTGTGAAATTAGCATGTGAAAAACATCGGCATACAGGGAACATATGTAGCCTTAGTAAAATGAAATTGATGTTTAATAAGTTAACTGATGTTCAGCATTTCAATCATATTATGTTAACAGTCAGACAGATAGTTGAACAGAAAGTTCTATAAATTAAATAAGCAATGAAAATTAAAGAGCTTTCCGTTCTCCGAAAATACCGTAGAATTCTGTAATTGCGCAGAGAAATACGTGGACATAGTTAACACAGTCACACAATTAATGGTACATGCACTTTAACAGCTTTGAAACGATTTAATACTCTTAGTTCCTTCANTTCTCTTAAAAAGAACTTGAAATTCGAATTTAATCATGATTCTTTGATTACAAACAAATTAAATCAGTTCTAAGAAATTACGTAAATTGAACAAACAGTGCTCCTGCAATGCCAAAATGGAAGGGCGCCCCGCCCTGCCCTTCCGAGGCCCCACCATGCCCTTTTATTTAAAAAAATAAATTATTTTTTTAGATATTTGTTTTCAATTAATCTTTTATTACATTGTTATTTATTAATTCCTCATTTCAGACATTGTATTTGCATGGTTTAATAATAATGAAAACAAGAGCTCTGTCATAGACGTGATGTATACCCCTACATGCTGCATTGACATAGAATATTTTACATGCTGTCTTCACAAAATTAGAGAAGTTAATTTATGGCAAGGTTTTAGAATTATTATGGCATTATCATTTACCATTGTATGGCCATTTTGACCTTTGAACTCTTGAATTCTTTCGCATGACACAATGACTGTGAACAAAATTAATTACAGGGTCATTTTAAAATCTCACAATGAATGACATATTTATTATATATGGCGCGGACAAGCTCATTTATGGCCATTTTTGACTTTTGAACTCCAAGTGTGACCTTAACCTTGGAGATATTGACGTAATTCTTTCGCATGACACACTGTCCAATGATTGTGAACAAATGTATTGAGTAATTTTAAAATCTCACAATGAATGACACAGTTATGGCCCGGACAAGATCATTTTTGGCCATTTTTTTACCTTTGAACTCAAAGTGTGACCTTGGAAATATCGACGTTATTCTTTCGCATGACACACCGTCCAATGATTGTGAACAAATGTACCGTACTATTTTAAAATCTCACAATGAATGACATAGTTATGGCCCGGACAAGATCACTTACGGCCATGTTTTACTTTTGAACTCAAAGTGTGAACTTGACGTTGCAAATATCGACGTAATTCTTTTGCATGACACACCGTCCAATAATGGTGAACACATGTGTCAAATAATTTTAAAATCTCACAATGAACGACATAGTTATGGCCCGGACAAGATCATGTTTGGCCATTTTTTACCTTTGAGCTCTAAGTGTAACCTTGAGCTTGGAGATATTGACGTACTTCTTTCGCATGACACACAAATCAATGATGGTGAACAGATGTGCCAAATGATTTCAAAATCTCACAATGAACGACATACAATGTAGTTATGGCCCGGACAAGCTCATTTATGGCCATTTTTTACCTTTGAACGCAAAGTGTGACATTGACCTTGAAGATATCGACGTAATTTGTTCGCATGACACACCCTCCAATGATTGTGATTAAATGTACCGAGTAATTTTATAATCTCACAATGAATGACATAGTTATGGCACGGACAAGATCATTTATGGCCATTTGTGAAAATTTGAACTCAAAGTGTGACCTTGACGTTGCAGATATCGACGTTATTCTTTCGCATGACACACCGTCCAATGATGATGAACAAATGTGCCAAATGATTTACAAATCTCACAATAAACGACATAGTTATGGCCCGGACAAGATCATTTATAACCTTTGAACTCAAAGTGTGACCTTGACCTTGGAGATATCGACGTACTTCTTTCGCCTGTCACACCGTCCAATGATGGTGAACACATGTACCAAATGATTTTAAAATCTCACAATGAACGACATAGCTATGGCCCGGACAAGCTCATTTATGACAATTTTTTTACCTTTGAACTCAAAGTGTGACCTTGACCTTGGAGATATCCACGTTATTCTTTCGCATGACACACCGTCCAATGATGGTGAACAAATGTGCCAAATGATTTTAAAATCTCACAATGAACGACATAGTTATGACCGGACAACAATTTGACCTTTGAACTCAAAGTGTGACCTTGATCTTGGAGATATAGACGTACTTCTTTCAAATGACACACCGACCAATGATGGTGAACAAATGTACCAAGTCACTTTAAAATCTAACGATAAATGACATAGTTATGGTCCGGACAAATTTCGGTTTAAAATGCACTTAGTGACCCAGTTTTTGACCCGGCATGACCCATATTCAAACTTGACCTAGACACCATCTAGATACAACTTCTGACTAAGTTTGGTGAAGATCGGATGAAATTTTGTGACTGACCGACCGACTAAGTGACTCCTATATAGCCCCCATTACCAATGGTAATGGGGTTTTATAAATATGTTATAACAATTATAAAAAATATAAACATAAATATGCAACATTGATCATTCCTGATACGACCGCGCGCTTGAAAGTGCCCTTTTGAAAAAATACAGCGCGTTGAAAGATCACTTTTGACAAAACAGCCCCCCTGCCCTTCTCAAATCCTAGCTTGGGCACTGATCAGTGTTCTTAAAAAAAACGTTATTGTTAGAAAATGCACGAACTTATAACTGTATATGTTTTTCAACAAGACACAACAATATTGTTTCTATACACTATCTTAAAGGTTTAACCTTTCTAATATTCATAGAAATAAATTTCAGGAATTTTATATGTTTTATTATGTTAGTGTATGTGCAGAACATTAAAGACAACTAATGCATACATTTAAACCGAGTAACATGACATCCAAAGTCTTTGAATACATGTTCGAGTTAACAAAAAAATGATTGATTTTTTTTCAGATTATATTTAAATCAAATTTCGAAAAGAATGTTCTAAAATAATACTTAAAAATATATTGTGTCTGAATGATCAAGTATATTAACAGACGACAACACATGGACATGGTATAGATAACAAAATATTAAAGATTTACTTGTAAAAGTGACATTATTTATATATTTCCCCAGGAATTTGGGCAGGCACAGCGGACAGACAGCTCGAATAGGGGTTGGCGCGGAAGGGGGCTTGCCCCTTTGCGCGTGTCTTTTTTTTATTTTTAATTTTCTAACTGTTCGTAATCAAAATCTACACTACTTGGGAGCTACTAAAACACAACATTTTCTTTTATTACTTATTTATTTTTCCTCAATTTATTTCATTCAAGTCATGTATTATAATATTAAATAAAAAGCAAAATAAAATATTATGTAATAGCAGGTAAGATCCTGCGGTGTTAGTGAAATAAAAAATTATGTGATTGCAATTAAGGCTTTACGCACACTGTGGATTGATTTGCCTGAGCAATCCGATCACCAGTATTCAAATAATACAAGACATATATCGATTTTTGTCTAAATAAACCAATATTAAAACAATATCTATGTGTTTATCATCAACACCTTCCTCAGAAAAATCATCAAGATCCGCTGGCTGACAAGATCTCCAACGAAATATTATGGAGAAGAACAAAGCAACAGACCGTTGAAGAAGACATCATTTAGAAACGTTGTAGGACCTTATACCTTAAATCGCGATACGATAAAATAGTTAATTCTATCATGTTGAAAATATCGTATAGGTAATTACAATATGTAAACATCCTATACGTTTTAAAAAGATAGCAATTTTACCTTAGGTTTTTTCAATTATGTCCGACCTTATCTTAAAATAGTATGGTCTTATCCCAACCGCTTGCCGCATATTTATTACATACAAATGACAAATATATTGAGATAAACCACAGGCAGCTGCATAATTAAAAAGCAAAAATGTGCAATGTTAGCCTTCCCTTTCCAACTCAGGTTTCTACCCCAACCCCGTCGCGACCCCGTACAAATGAAAATTTAAAAACCAGATTCGACACATTCACCGCTTCAGTTTATTCAAATAATGACAATATCATTTTGTTTTTATCTCTTCATGTGAATATTTCGCATTCCAAGCAACCAATATCTTTACAAATACGATAGACATACATGTATATGTTAATATTGAGATGACGTGATCTGAACAACATACAAGAGGACTAATATGATTCGGTACGTGCGATCTTGAATCCCATAATATAATATGTACTTCACTTGTCAATAGTCAATAGTCAATATCACGAAGAAAGTCGCACACATACCAGTTCAACGTATTATTTTACTTCATAATTGTGTCGCATAAAGACGTGAAAACAGTTTAAAAATAAATAAACAACAACTGCAAAATTAAGTGAATGGAAATGATGTGCGATTACAACTTATGATATTTTTATTACAAAATAATAGCATATTTAATATAAAAAATAAAAGGTAGCAGTAAGTAAAACATGCATTCTCTATGTGTTGCTATGCTCGGGTTTGTGATTCTGTGTACGCTAATTGATGACAACGTAACCGCTTACGTCACAATAATTAATGCAGCAATTCACGTGGACACAAGTCGTTTAGAACGTACAATATGATATGAAACAATGAAAAAGTTAATTAAAACTCTATTAAATTAGCTATAACAAGTTCAATTATTAACTTAAAAAAATACTGGCATCATCTTTTTATTTGTTAATTTTTAAAATGAAAAACTCCATTTTACACGTGAGCTAATCGTGCAAAGTACGTTATGATTGATTTTAGCCCCTCTCTCAGCGTTGTCACCACTATTGGCGCCGCGTATTTAAGATACATTAACCAGATATTTTATTTTTCGAATGCACATTTTTTATGATTTTAAGATAAAATTAGTCAATAATATCCATTGTTGAGGTAAGTTTTACAGCGTAGTTAGTAGATTAGCATGTTTCTATATTTTTCACGCTTTTTAATAAATGGCTTTATGCTATTGAGTGTGCACAATTGCATTGAAAACCTTTACCTAAATTAACGCAATCCAATTTCTTTGTAATCATGTTACTGACTGATAACACAGTTTTCGGTACGCCCGCAATCTCCTCTTCAATGCATTTTTGATCTACCTACTGTTCTGTATTTTGATTGATGATATAATTATTATATGTTACTTATTTAACCTTAATATATTATATAGTATGTATTACATGATGATGCTACTATGATTATTGTGATAATCATCCACGGGTTTTTGCATTAACGGGACATGGCTCGCTGTGTAAAGTGTCGATTTGACGTTTCCGACTTAAGATTAGTGAGGATTGTTTATAAGTTAACACACAAGTACAAATATTTAGTTGGTTGTTTTTAGAATTAACACCTGCAATTACTAATACCACCCGGCTTTGTTATAATTTAATACTGTTAATGTAATGTGTACTATAAATGGTCACAGTAACCAAAGCAAAGCCCCATCCCAACCAATAAACGTTAATATGTGTGTTATCTTACAAAAACATCGTCATCATGTTCATGTTTATTAAGTAGCCTTCACACGTTCAACTAAATAGCTAAACTAATCTGAAATTAATNTTCTCGCACTCTCGTCATCGTATTCTCGCACTCTCGTCATCGTATTCTCGCACTCTCGTCATCGTATTCTTGCACTCTCGCATTGTCGCCATCGTATTCTCGCACTTTCGTCATCGTATTCTCGCACTGTCGTCATCGTATTCTCGCACTCTCGTCATCGTTTTCTCGCACTCATGCATTGTCGCACTGTCGTCATCGTATTCTCGCACTCCTCTCGTAATCGTTTTCTCGCACTCTCGTCATCGTATTCTCGCATTCTCGCATTGTCGTCATCGTATGATCGCACTCTCGTCATCGTATTCTCGCACTCTCGTCATCGTTCGCACTCTCATCATCGTATTCTCGCATTCTCGCATTGTCGCCCTCTGGATTTTAATGTGTAACCACGATGGCCCTAACGGTATTCCGTTGTTAGAAAACTGTTGAAAACAACGAATACTTCTATGTACATTTATCACTTTAATTCACATTTGCTTTCATATCATAAAACGTCAAATGGATATTAACAATTCTTAAGTGAATTGGTAAATTAAAGAAATATATGTTATTTATAATTTTCCATATGAAAAGTCTTACAATGCATGTAAAATAGTATTTTCTTATTCGTGACGACGTTCCTTCTCATATATTGAACACAATATTTGCCCAAAAGATTCATGGGTTACCAAAAATAAGACAAAAAAAAAGAGAAAAAACTATGTCACCTGGGTCATTTTATTCACAAATCACAGTTCAACTGGTTATAGTGCAATAAAATAAAACTCGCAATAAAAAAATATACATGCTTCACTTCAACAAAGTTAAACCAAAACGAAACTGCACTAAATAAATATCTGTTACGAGTTGCTCAACATTATGTGAGTGATTGCTCTGTTGACATTTAGACGCATATATCTCATTGAGAACCCATTATATACTAGTATGTTGAATGCTGGTGTTTCCCCATTTCCGAATACGGGTCTTATTTAGTAGCTGTATGAAACACATGATTGCATGTTCATTTTAAGTAGTAAAACTAGTCATAAAAAGAATTACTATATAAACATAGCTTGGTAGGATTATTTTGATAGCAAATGTTACATGATGTTTTATTATACATGTTTTTCACGTATGTTCACATACCTTACTAAATGATCGACAAGCCTGCACATGTCTTAAAGTACATCAAAGTTTTTTTTAATTAAATGCAAACATATAATTAACAACCTTTTTTTGTAACTAAATTTGTCATAGAGAAATGCAATATGCAAACAAAATCGATAATATTCGCATATATCTATTTGCACGTGCAGCAAGATGCAACCACGTCCGCATAGGTTCATAAGTATCAGGGCGTCGTAAATGAATGATGTCAATGCATATATGTAGTAAATGATTAAAACAAAACTGCAGGAAAGTTGATGTATTTAGCCGCCCTTTCAGGAAATATAATGATTGATTAAGGTGTTGCAAAACAAGTGCAAATGAGTGTTTAGCATGACATTTAATTATACTTGATATATAATCAATTATAATTTGATGACATGTCTAAAATAAATGATGAGTCAATAATGTAATGGTAATGAAAGCGATCCGTTTCAATTAAGTCTAAATTGCGAAACAAATATCTTAAATTATAGAGATATATAGACTGTTTTCTTCGTAATTCAAGACATGCCTTGTCGTTACAATCACGCGATTAAAAAGTCTTCGTGGTGTTAGGGATGATGGTCGATTCTGAGTGTGCAGTTTATTGAGCTCTTTATTGTCTTATTATGTTTCTTGTTTCATTATATGCTTTTTCATTTTGTTATAATCTGATTAAATATCCATCCCGTTTTTTTTATTCGATTATCCGAAAAAAACATGCATCTGTGTTACAGTTAAACATATTGGCGTGAAACTAAACTACCGCGTACATCTCAAGCACGAAACTAAATAACATTTACTTTTATAAAATTTAAATGAAAACAAATGCAAAAAAACGACATTTAAAGTCCAACGTGTGCGCTCCCGGCTTCAATTAAAATCATGCCACCAGACAAATGGACGTACACATGCGGATCAAAACAAATTTGATTTTCATATGAATTTATGTGGTGTTGGTGTGTTTACAGAGATTGTAAGTGCGGGTATGCGTGCGTTAATGAACTAGACAAGAGCTGCGAGGGACCCAACGACTCGTGCATGTGCAAACCTGGTACGTTTTATTGCCTTATTCATATTACCTAGAGGATATGTGTTCGATGTCGTGTAAATTACCCGTGATTTAATTTCTATTAATGGAGAAAATTGATAAGCAAATATTATACATTGTATTGACATTTTACTAGTTGTCTGCAATTAATGAGCGACGTTTTATCCACGGGTTTGTTACAGGTTGTGTGATTTTCGACCTGTTCATCAAAGCTGGCGCATCGAGGTTCGTGTATGGCAACATGTGCAGCTGTCCCGCCGTTGTAAGTTAAAGCATTTATATTAAGAACACTCAACATTACACTTACATTTAACTTCATTTAAATAACCATATTTTCCGGTGTAAATATTATGTTTTAAATAATTACTTGAGATTTATCGCCATGTCAAGAATGCGGGTTCAAATCTAGCTCTCCGTAAAAATGTAACACATATGTAAAAAAAAACTCGTTATTAGCGGGCGTTTGTACAATGAGGTGTCAGTGAGGAAGACGCGTCCATGTACAGTTTAAAACAGAATTACAGTTCATTTTATGTTCAGTTTATAAGTGTGTGTCGGTAAGACAACATTTATTTATATTTCAAGTTATTTTTTTACCTTCATCAATGAACGACATTCTAATGTATCAATGATAGAAAAAATAAGTTTGTCACACTTTACTTTGACATGTAAATATGCGAATTAGTTCTTATGTGCCGACAATGAGTTTAGACTCTGGCAACTAGTGCATTTTAGTTGTATCATTTGTATGTATTTACAAAACATAGCATGTAATTGAGTATTTAACACTTTGTAATCCCCAGTGTACCCGAGCAGGATGGCGAGGCCAACCAGATGGTATCCCGCCTTTTGTGGACCACCCAAATTGTTTGTCATAATTCTGAAATAAAATTTGTCTTCGTGGTTTGTTACTGCGTTTTCACACGTTTCCAATAACATATATTTATATCTCGTATAGTCAATGAAGTGATAACTGTTTGCAATGATGTTTATACATATATCCCTACTCACTACAACCAATATATCATTTACACAATTATAGAATATACGAGATCGCAAATACATCCTATTTTGTCAACGTTGATTATTATCCCCACGCTTTTAAAAGCGTGGGGATATTGTATTGATATCCGCTTTTTTTTGATCGGCCACTATCTCCTCCTACACTATTAGGACTAGAACCTTGGAACTTACACATATAGTAGCTATGGGCATATGTGCGACGGTGACGGTGACGGAATTTTGATCTGACCCCTGGGTCAAAAGTTATGGGTAAATAAATGGATAAAATGGGTAAAACAACTCATTTTACTAACAACATGCGAAGCACATGATAATAACTTTTGATCAAGGGGTCAGATCAAAATTCCAAATAGTGCACCGTCGCACATATGCTCATAGCTAACATGTGTGTAAGTTTCAAGGTTCTAGTGCTACTAGTGTAGGAGATTATAGTGGAGAATGGGGGTTGGGGTGGGGGCCCACATTCATTTATTCACGAATTGACGTCACTTTAATACTGAACATCTCTTATGACAACACGGTCTATCTCAACCATCCATGTCCACATTATCTACCTCAGGGCCATTGATAAAGGTAAAGGCAGCTTGGTTCCCGTCCTCTTTCAAATTTATCTAGAGGCCCACGGGTTCCCCGTACCCCCAATTTTTTTTCGTACCCAATTTCTTTTCGTACCCATTTTTTTTTTCGTACCCATATTTTTTTTCGTACCCAAATTTGTTTTCGTACCCAATTTTTTTTTTCGTAACCAATTTTGTTTTCGTATCCAAATTTTTTTTCGTACCCAAATTTGTATTCGTACCCAAACTTTTTTTCGTACCCAAATTATTTCGTACCCAAATTTTGTTTCGTACCCACATTTTTTTTCGTACCATTTCTACATCTGCCATTTTAGTTATATTTGAGATCAAACACTATCCATGATTATAGGACGATTTAAACATAAGTGAGAGAAATTATTGTGAACGCCCACAAGTCACATTGAAGCAAGTGACTAATTGCCAAAACAATACAGTGCGAACTATACAAAACAACATTTAACACATTTTATGGAAATATAACAAGAGTGAATGAAGTACTTGAAGTACTTGCATATTGATCACGATGCTTATTTTTTATGACATTCATCTCATCTTCGCCTGTGGTCCCGTATTGATTATAAGCCGCCGACCAGCTTCCTCCAGGCGTCTTTGTTCTGTGCGGGTCTCCCAAACTGTACCCACGTTTTGCCCATCTGCTTAGTATCTGCATCCAGGTCTCATCACCAGGTTTTTGTAGGCAATTGCCTATTTACACCAGTCTTCGCACTGTGAACATTTGTTTTTATTAGAACTCAAGTTGTATAACTTTTTTGCATGTTTTAACAACAACAATCATCATCATCATCAACATCATCATCATCATCATCACCACCTACACCATCACCACCATCGTCATCATCAACAAGAACAGCAACAACAGGAACAACAATAACAACATACGTAACAATGGAAGAGGTTTTATTCTAGTATCCATAAAATTGGCTGTGATGAAATAATTACATGTTTTGATATACAAAGAAAAGCAAGCAAAACGAGAACGGGTATACTTGTTGAACCTTTCATATATTTACCGAATGATCAACGCAAGTCTTGGAGGTTGAGTAGGGGTTACTTAAGTTCTACAGCAAATTTTCTATAAAACTGAGCGAGAGAAGAAAACAGCAAAATTATATAGAGTTTACTGTTTTATAAGTCTTTAGGATGTACCTTCTAAAACATGAATATATTAGCACAGAATTAAGAAATTATCAGAAAACACTTACTTGAATACATGTATGCGTACAGATATATTTATGTTGGCGAGGTATAACACACATTCATTTAGAAATCCTAGATTAGTTTAAACATATTTATTTAAAAAAAAGCTTGTTTATACAACCAATTTCATACAACATTTATTATAAATAATAAGATGTTTGAATGTGATGAGAACGAAAGACAAGGTCTTATATGGTTCTTCTCCCTCGCCTCGGTATATATACAGCTGCATGGTTTAGTACGAACATAATTGGATTTAACATAATTAGCCAAGAATAACACTAGGCAAAAAGAGAAACTCCGGTTACAGATTGTCAATTTGTATAGGTAATAGTACGACGGTTAGAAGGTGAAGGAGATAAGGTGGCACAAATTTGGGAAACAAAAAAAAGAGGTTATGAAAGACTTGAGAGAAAAAGGCGTATGGGAGCAGTTCTGTAGCATATTTACGTATCAAAATTCAAATCGCTTACTATTAATGATAAATTTATGAACTGTATCAGTTATTTTAGTATTGATTAAGTAGTCACGAGTGTCGTCTCCATATAGAAAAGGTTCAATGCATGGGGCGGAATATATAGATATCGTATTGAAAAGTTCGCCGCGAATATGTACATACTGAGTGCATTTGAGAAAATAATGTGAAGTCGTTTCGTTGAGTCAACAGAGACACAAGGGGGATGTTATGATGTTGCGTCTAAATAGATGTTCATATAAGGCGCTACACTTTGTTCTTGAGCGCGTATGTAACATTTATGAGAAATCCTAGATTGTCGTTGGGTTGGATCAAGCATTTAGTTCGTATAGTTTTGCGTTAAGTTGCATCAAGACAAACTAGTCCAGACAATCTAGCCCTAAAATAGGCTCAACCTCAAAGAAAGTGCAAATTAAAGTATGACGACTGATTTTGAAACTTCAACCTTCACTCTTAAATATACACAAGTCTAGAAAAATCTTATAAGGGGGGAAACAAAAACAAACTTTATTTGGATTTCGTGTTTGTACGGGAGGAAATGACAGAAAAGACTAAATCACACAGTTGATGATTGTAAATGGTCCGTCGTTTTGTTTAAAAAACCGCAATTGTAAGTTTCTTGTGATTTGAATTGATAAAGAATTGATTAATAAGATTTTTAAACAAAAAATACTCTTAATCCGAATGCAGAACAGCAGAAATTTAGTTTATTTGATTTCCCATATCCTAAGCACCTTTGAGGTTCTCTGTTTTTATTGCCGGCCTGAACCAAATTTAATTATGTAACGCATGCATGTCATAAAGCAACATTAATAGAATATCAGTATATTCGCCTTTAATGACAACGTTTGTTGCTTCCGCAATTTCGAGAGAAGTAAGAACTACCAAAACGTCGACATCAGCTGCTGTGTGGACAACGTTGTAATCATTCAACACATCAGTCAGCATAACATAAAGTTTTGCTTGATTTTCAAGGAACTTCTCTTTCTTTGAAGTGAACGGAGTTGCGCTTGTAAAATGTACTTGTCTACCAGTTACACCATGGGTACGTCTTAGATATGCAATGTCTTTGGTACTTGAACCTGATTGGTAACCATCAAAAACTATCAATGCTCGTGGATAGTTTGCAGATATATAGATAATGTAAGAATCGCATATTTCTTAGAATACCATGCCCATTTCAAAGGAACATGGTGAAGAAGAGATCCACCATCTTGTACAAACATGGTCTTCTTTAGTTCAACGGTTTCAGAACTGCAATAGCCCATACAGTATCAGCTAAGTGTGATGTCTTGCCTTTCCTAATAAGCCCTGATGTAGCAAACAAAGAAGACGGAACACTGCATTATTCATAAGAATATACACTGGGTATATCTTTAAAAAAAAATGAGATGCCCTAGAAAGTCTTTAAAACAGCAACTGTGGGTAAATATTTACATCGTCACTGTCATTTTTAATGTGCTGACAAATTTCAAGCGCTATTGCTTGCTGACTTCTTTTAAAACTAATTTTAAACACATTTTTTCATTTTGTAAACGTATAATACACATACCCTTAAACTTTTTTTTATAATGATGTCGAGCCAGTTTGGTCGTTTTTTTCCCGTAAAAGTTTAATTATAGTAGATTTTACGAATGGCTTCCGTAGTTTTTATTTTTTATAAGAATCCTCGCCTACGCTAGCAATCGATTTTTTCAATAGAGGAGAATAGCTTTATCATTTAAAAGCAGAATATAATGACATGTGAACAAGATGTCTGAAAAATAACACAAAAGAAATCATTGAAGCTTTTGTTTTGAGATGAAACATGCTTTTAATAAACTTTTGGATTGTCATCAATATGAAACCACGAAAACACGTGACATTTATTCTTTTACGGACTTTCTGCACCGTTGAAAAATGTATGCGCTAAGATATATATTATTAAATAGAATATATTGCTTGACTTACCTTTCCCATTTGAATTTGTCCATTATATTCCATTATTCGGATTTTAAGAAATCATTGAGACCCACAGTTAACTGCATACGATGATATATGTGTGTAGATCTACGGTGGTCGGGACGTGTCACAAAATATCTTTTAAAATTATCAATATAAAATGATATATTTTACAACTTACCCCACGCAAATTTGTTAAGACATTGTATATGATTAATATAATGCTTCAATCAACATATTTACGCACTCAGACATTCTCTTGCAATTAAGTTTAGATCAAATTGTAGATATTCTTGACTAAACCCATCCATGAAATAATAACCCGATTGGCGAAAGTAATACCCGTATTCCTTTTATATTTCTCCATATTTGCGGCAAAATCATAGTCGTGGTACTGCATTATACAACTATTAAACCCATAATATAGGTAATTCACGGCCATTGAGACAGGGCTGCAGATCAAGATGAATGTGTTATCGAAAAATAATGGTTGTGTTTTCTAAAAAGCAATAAAATTTACCCAAAGGTAACATGGTAATGATGAACAATAAAATATCGTGTCAATTAGCCGTTTTCTTAATTGCAGAAAACGCATGACTCAATAAAGATAAGTAGATGATTTTCTAATGAATTTGTCAAAACAACTGTGATGTGTTCGTCATAATGTCGCTGTTTAACATATTTACAATTGACATGGAAAATGAATTATGACTCAGTGGCCGTTCATATGTTTTTTTTTCGCAAAACATATATGACTATAACGGCTACTATAAATAAAACCAAATATCCTTAACAACACTCATCGTCACTGGTGCTCTGAATTAAAGAAGCAAACAAAATGTTGTCCATATTTTTAAAATAATATGTGCTGTCCTCCCAAACAACCATAGTAACATACCAATTCAAACCAGTGTTTTCTCTGTCTTCGGCAAATTATCCAAATACATTGTATAATTTATCTTTAATAAAAGATCGGAAACAGAAATGTCCAGAAAAATATTCTTTACTATTTACAACTTCTTAAAATAAATCTGAAAAATTACTGGAGATTATAAGTATAACTCAAATATGTTTTATTTAAGTTTAATGTCTTTTAGCTAAGCTAGAACATCTAAACAAAAGACATAGAGAATATTTGTTCATGTCAGTGTAAGATCGTTTTCTGTTTATTTTATGCCCCTTTTTCAAGAAAATAATTAATTATAATTTCCCTTTCGCTGAAAAGTGACCCTCTCTCCCGTGGCTGCCCCAATACATTGAAATGACGTCATTTTGTTGACGAAATGACGTCATTGTGTTGCCGAAATGACGTCATTATTCCAGGGAAATTCTTCAGTTAAACTCTTTTACAATGTTAATAAACGGCAAAAAAGCATACAATTAAAAGAAAATGTGTTTGGTTCGGTGGATAATCGATTTTATTTCACTCGTGATCATAGAAAAAATATAAACAAGGATATAAACAAGGGAAATACATCTTCATATGATAATCTAAAAATAAAAAAAGGAATTCCGACAATGTTGTTCTTTTCACTGCTGTTATTTCACTGCAGAAATGTCTTATTTTATCATTAGGTATAAAAGAAAACTGTTACTTTCAATTTTGTACTTGTGTCAAGACAACAACCTTCTTCACCAGCGTTAGTTTCTTGTATCTTTTTTTCATTAGTATGCAATACATATACGAGATCACAGGAACAAGTTCTGTAAATAAGCAGTGTCATTAAGAGAACGGACAGCAGAGTTTGTGGATGTACAAGCACAACTTCTTAAAATATGTTGCCCCGTTGGAATTCAGTAAGGTCTGCAAAGTCCTTTTGGACAAGTACACTGGCTTTTGAGCAAGTTTCTTTGCAAGTCTGATCAATTTTATAACAAAGTTCAGAGTAATATTTCGAGGCCATGGCATTGATTTTATCATATGGTTCATGGTTTTAACGACCTCTCAAGCAAGCTAGTACGTTAAATAAAAGATATTGCTTAAAAGCTGGTTTGAATACAACAGTATACGGACACTATTACATTTAAGATAAGCAATGCAGAGTAAGGTATAATCAATACAGTTTGCTGAGTAAATTCTGAAAATAAATTCGTGGAGTCAGTTATTAATTAATATTAATTTAATACTACTTAAAGCTGCACATTATAGCTAACCCTCGCATCTTTTTTAAGAACTACAAGGTAAATGGTAGGATATCTAATCTATGACCAAAGACTTCCATTTTAACATTTATTTTTTAACTTTTTTTTGTTCAAAAGAAACAATTGATTTATAACTAAAAATGAACTAAATATTAAACCATTCTTATAGACCGCAATATTGTCGTGACAACTTCTTCTTTCAAATTTTACTTTTGTGACAAGAGAAGCAATTCAAAGCCGTTCAAGATTTCAGCACACTTTATAATAGGCTCGAGATAAAATATTTAAATCGTATCAGATAAAACCGACACACGAAACATATACCATCCCAATATCTGCCCATTGCCAAATTAATTCTGCTTCAAAGATATCTTACCAATGAATGCATCAATATCGCCATCCAAACTAGATTAAATGTACCGAAACATTTTGTTGGCCTTGATTGTGCTGATCCCAAATACAATCGAACGTTAAGCATGCAATACGGCTACCATCATACACAATTCCAAAACAATCACCACATACAATCTCAAGCCATTAAGCAGATATGGTTCTCCTATTTTTAGAAACTATTACCTTGATCCAACTGGTCCCAGTTTGAATCACTAGCTTTGTATACACGTAAGCTACTTACTCACAACATTTCAGCAAACTATCTCCATCCAAACTTAATTTAATGAGCAGAATTTATGCAACTTGTCCCAAAGGAATTCGTATACTAGGTCTGCATATAATTAACCTATACATACAATTTCAGTACAATACCTCTACCCAAATTCAAGTTATTTACTGGAAAGTTTAAGTTTATTTTTAGTAAAAGATACCTTTAATTTTACCTTTCAGGTCCAAAGTGCAACAGATACCTTTACTTTTACCTGACTGGTGCCAATTGAAGCACAAACTGGTTCTCCATGCTAGCTACATACTCACACAATTTCAATGCAATATCTCTATCCAAACTGAAGTAATTGAGCGAATAACATTTTTCTACTTTTTTTTTAGATATAGTTACATTGATCACTACACAACGCAACCTTAATACAATCCCAAGCTAAGTCTCAATGCAAGCTTAATAATACAAAATCACACGCCGTATCAACCGTTATAATTATAAATACTTAAGCTGTCATTGGTTGATATAGTGGACCAACGTTGTTTTTACCGGGGTGATTGGTGTTTTTTTCTTAACTCGTGCTTTTCCGGGATAAGTCTATTAGAATCACTTTAAATCACAGTGAATCACATCCGCCTGAGTCACAGACAATTACAGTCCAAACATTTTAAATATCCACATCACTTTAATTAATATGCAAACTAAAAATGTATCACTCTCCGTGAATATCCTGCAGATAAAAAAGTGAAAACACAAACAAAACGCCCATTTCTGACCTAATTCCAGGGTTAACACACAAATCAGCGAAGCGCCCTACTGCAGTAGATAATCAAAGCGCTGAAGGCACTAAATTTGTTCGCTATTGCATAATCTTAGAAGCAGCTCAGTTTTCAAACTTATGTTATAGCTAGCACAACACATTCAAATTTTAAAGAGTGTGTCTTAAAGCACAGGTCGAGATGTGTGTGACTGTTTGTCCTCATATTTACGTTATAGAGATAACAAAATAACAACAATATGTCTTTATTTTCACAATTGGTCGCTGCACTGGCAACCATCTTCAGAATAGTGGTTGCCTTGCTAAAGAATACCAAACCTATAATCAGGTACATGTTGTGATATGTGTATCTTATACTTTATCTATTTTCTTTAAATTATTGAGAAACAATTTTGCCCACATGACAGACTTTTAAAGCAGCATTAAGCCCCGTTTTCCCTGAAAGCAGCCAATTTGTACAGATTTCAATGATAAACTTACCAATGTTATCGCACAAGCTGATTGTGACACTAGACTGGCCAATATGTCCCACAAACTATTAAACCTATTGTTTACATAATTACAGGCTGTCGTCTGTTGCAGTGTACCAAATAAGTATAAACAGAAACGCTTTAAGCATTTGTCGTCTGCTAAATTTGACTGGAGTTATCCACACAGGCAGTCATGGGTTACGGGCCCTACCGTAGCTAAGGCATACTGATTTGCAAAATTGCGTCTGCATTATTTGTGAGCTGCGCAACCAATCAAATTCACCAGGTTTTAAATAGAACCAAACGATAAAAAAACATTACTATAGTCTGTTTCAGTTATCCAGGTAAACAAACAGGTTATTTAGGCCAAAGGAAATATTGTTCATTTCTTAGGTCAACATCAGCATTCCCCCACTCAATCTAAATTTATGTCCCATATCTTATTTTATCTCCATCTCTCTTTCTCTCTTCTATTTTCTATATAAAGTTTAACACCATGTCACAATTGTTTATAACTTTTTAATAAAGTTGCATTGTCACTGCATACTCATGTGTCACTGTATTTGTGATTTGAGCGTAATAAAAGTTATGTTGTTGTTAAAATAAAATATTGCTCAATGTAAACTAACGTTATTGGGTATATTTCTAGGCTTGAAAAGCCTTAAGGCCAGTAAAAACATCAACATTAAAATACTTTTGTTCATATCCATTTTCATATATTGTATTTATAAATATTGACAAAATATAGGTTACATATTTAACTGCATATATAATTTAACATGATTTTACCACACATGTAAGCCGAGTTGCATTACAAAAAATCTCTCACAAAATTAAACTGTGTTCATGCACGCATTTCGCAACATTTAGACAATTCTTTACAGAAGAGCAATTACATATACAATTATTATGTCTAAATTAATATAAATAATAATCCCAATGAGATAAATATTCCATTCTGCATACCCAATTATAAATCAATACATTTAAATATACCATTTTGCGACACACAAAAAATGAATATTCTGTACATAGTTAAAGTGTCGATTACCACAATAAATTGATAGGCAGTGTACGAGAGTGAAACAAACGTAGTACATTATAGATAAATGAGTGTTTACCTTGTTTACATGAAATGTTATCTCTTACTATGTGGTACATGCATAAACTGAAATATCCGACTGATTTCCGGCTATTAACTGCAAAATCATTTATATTCCTCGGCATAAAGTTTCGTGGCTTTTCAACGATTACAATTTCGTGGACACGTTAAGTTGTAAATTTCTGATTCTGTTAAAAAATGTAAATTTGCGTCGGTAAGTCGGTAGGTGTTAATGATATGTGTCAACGATTTATCAATATGTTTGTATTAGATCTCTAACAAAAGCCAGACAGTCTTTCAAACGGGTGTTCATGAGACGTCTTCAGTTATTGCCCTCTATCCCCGCGCGTTAGCTGATAAAATTACAACATTCTTGTAAACACAATCCGCACACTGGGTAGAAGGGAGTTTACAATTTGAGCTAATGATAACTAATCTACCTACACGAAGTTTACGGTATCGATACAGCTTTGCTACATAAGCGTTCTACATTATATGTCAAGTATACGCAAACTTCACAGTGTAATTTATGATCAGAAGCGAGGTACCTGGGTAGAAAAACAAACGCACGAAGTGTGCGCGGATAGCCTTAGATAAAACTTTCTCGAGTGCCTGCGATATTTGGTTTTTAAACATTTGCAATAATTGTGTTTCGGTATCTTTATGTCGTGGATCCGTTTACCAACGAAGAAAAATTAATTCACACACGATAACGTACTTTGTGCAGTACAGTTGGTTAAAATGGGTGGCAATGAATCTAAGCTTAAAGAAAATAAACAGGCCGGGAAATGTAAAGTTATTGCATCCATCGATTTCGGAACAAGGTATACAGGATATGCATACATGTTCAGAAGTAAGGCTAGTAATGGCGAAGTTTATAAACCACAGAAAGACGATATGAAAAGAGAACACACGTGCATTATGCTAAAACAAATTTCAACTGGGACATTCGAACGTGATTCATTTGGAACTAAAGCCATGGAAAACTTTATTCAATTAAATTTAAACGACGATTTATTCTTCTTCCGTTTATTTAAGACTGATATGGTTGAAAAAGACAAATCACTATTTGTTAAAGATTACAAAGGGAGGGAAGTTAATGCCCAAGTTGTGTTTTCTAATGTATATGACTTTGTTCGATCTGAAACATTGGACTTATTAAAAAAATCCGTGAAAGGAGGACAACATAATCAAGATGAAAACATTTTGTGGGTGATTGCCATTCCAGCTACATGGGGTCTAATGTACATAGACTTTATCCGGAAAGCTGCTGAAAAGTCATATCATAACATACAAATTGTGCTAGAGCCTGAAGCCGCGTCTATGTATATGAGAAACAAACCTATTGAATGTAGTATCAAGGGACAGAAGATAGAGCCATTTAAGAATGGTCAGTGCTATATTCTGGTTGACATTGGAGCCGGTACCACCGATATCTGCACACACAAGGTTCTTCCAGACGGGAATCTGATCGAAATTTGCAGCTCTTCGGGAATAAACGAGGGTGGTGAACAGGTAAACAAGGCATTTTTCAACGCGTTAAATGAACTTTTTACCAACAAAGTTATGAACACATTCAAACGTGATGAAAAAACACGATTTTACAAGCTTGAAAAAGAGTTTGAAGATATAAAACATAAATTCAAGTCTGATACTGACACAGATTGTTTTCTCCTTTTGGAGGAAAAATTGATGAATATTTTTGCCACAACGACGGGCCGAAAATTTGAAATATCTTCAACATTCTCCGAAAAATTGGAGTTGAAAAACGGTGACCATATGTACATGAAACCAACATTTATGGCTTCCTTATTTGATCCAACACTCAGTACAATTTCCTCGAGTATATACGAACGGATATGCGTATCCAAAAAGGCAAAACACACAGTATGTTGCATCATTCTCTCCGGCGGCTTTTCCGAATCGGATTACGTTTACAGGAGTATTTCAAAAACCCTTTCTGATTTATTGGGCGAGACGATACCAGTCATACTGTCACCAAATGCACGGAACGCTGTGGTCGAAGGTGCGTTACAAATGGGACTGAATCCAAAGAGTATCGTTGGTCGTTGCTCGCCTTACACTTATGGATTTTACTCGATCGTTCCGTTTGAAGAAGGGAAACATCCAGAAATCCTCAAAGTCAGTCGCGAAGGCATAACACTGTGTACTGCTGTGTTTTACAAACTATTTGAGAAGGGGGATATAGTCAAAAAGGGGGATTCGTTTACTCGAAAATTGGTAACTTCCTACAAGGCAGATAAGAATGTCACGCGATACATTTCATTGTGGAGGTCTTTCAAATCATCACCAAAATACTGCACTAAGGAGGAAGAGTGCGAACTGGCTGCAAAAATCGAAATAGCGAGTCCACGTGAGGGTTGGCCAGATCTTCTGAATCATAGTCAACGTTTGATTGTACTTGGAAACGAGTTTAAATTAGAATTTATCAATGAAAATACGGGTCAAAAGTATGACGTCGAAGTACAATATGCTTTTTGATTGTTGTGCATGGCAAAAGGTTGATATTGGGTTCGTGTTTTATACAGATATAGAACACAACAGGTTACTGCTCTATCGTTTTGTATTAAACATGGCGAGCCTGATGTGTTACACAATGTTAGATTTCCTGTTAAGCATACCTTTACGTCTCAATTTTTAAAGAAATAATCAAATATAATCGCTACGACTCTACATGTTTAGCGGGAATGAACATGTTGTCTGACGTTTAATGCGTTTTGCTTGACGTCATAAGCAATGGCAAGTAATATGTGTGAAACTGTTTTTGCTTTTGTTGTTGCTATTTGTGTCTTAAATGTCATACATCTTGTTGTAAAATTGCTTGTCTTGTTAAATGTGTGTGTTCTACCGAAAATGATGACTTCATAGTTTATTCCGAGTAATATGGCGTACCTCTAAATATGGACTTACATAACACCTCCTGGTCTGATAAAATACATATGCAGGCACCTTAAAAATAAAAACCATTAGTCTTGTAATTATTAAGAGTTTATTGCTTTACCGTATAGTTATGCTCAAACACGTGTATTACTTTCATAATGATTAATTGTCAGTGGTTTCGCTGTCGATCGCAATTGTTACCATTTGCAAAAGAGGGCTCACAATTTAAATTTGTTTCGATTTTTACAGTAATTGTCTCTAAAATCTTACACGAAAATCTTCTTTAAGTCACACGCATGTGGCAAAACAAAAGAGGTCGAAGAATCATCATTGATTTATGAACATACTCGACATACAGGTCAGAGTGCAAAACTGAAACCAATTTAGTGGGTGTAGTATTACAGACGATGTTTGCACTGTAACATTACACTATGACAAAATTTAACTGTTTAAATGTGAAAATTGTAATGTGAATTGATATATTTGATATTCAGATGTTTGATTTTTTTTGATTTTTTTTTCAGAAGTACATTTTTGTGTTACCGTGTTTGATTACATAATTCTGAAACATTTTTTTTTTATCATACTGTTTACTGTGTCATTGATGTTTGCATTATATTTGCTTATTTTTGTTATTTGTGTTGTGTTCCATGCGCGAAAAATGTTGTTTATGATATAAGAACTTAATATTTGGATGATTAAATATTCATTAAGGATGACTTTTTGCCAACGCGGAAATTACGTGTGTTGACAACAAAACATTATATTTTGCGATTAGAGTTTGCTATGTTATGTGGGCAACATGTTTACGACTACTATTAGTAGATCTAGATATCTATATGCTTTTACTAAAATTGATAAAAATGTGCTCTACTTTTATTTTCAACAAAAAGTTAAATACTTCACATAGAGTGCAAATTGATCAGTAGTCCTTAAAGATAACGCTAAATAAACACTCGCGTCTTTATCTTTACGATTTGTAAATTTCAAATGCAAATGTTACATCCATGATAATGTGTTTACTTTAAAATTTGAACACGAAATTTTATAATCATATTGAATCAACAAAGATGTATAGGTCTTTAAAGCTACTTTCAACCTTTTTTACATGCGTCTTTATTGATTCACATAAATATTCTTGCCAGTTGTAAAATATTTTTAAGCAGAAACTGGATTGTTGTTTTTTAACTGTTTGCAACAACCTGTTTTCAGAACTGAATTACGAAGAGATTTTCAAAAAGGACCAACCATTTTAAAAGGATTTTATGTGAAAATGAATATTAAAGTTCTTTTCCTTTGTAAAAAAAAATAACATAAACTAATGAACATTGGTGGAACATCAATCATCTAAATGTTTGCACACAATAGATGTGCTTCATACTTTGTTTTATAACAGCTAATATATGATTAGCTTTAAGATGACAAACGTTTCTCAGGTAAATTAGAGCCATATTATCAAATCTTTGTAAGCGGTATACATGTTTAATTTTTCGTTTGGAAGATAGAAGCGAATCTTAGGGATTTTATTACTTTCTATGCGATGAATGAGTGGAGAATACCACCATCAATTCACCATGGCTTGGAACAGAGTTTAGGGGACTATTTTTTTTTTTATGTTGTTGTTTTTTACAAAAGGTGTCTCCAGAGATTGTTAAAATATATTTTAGATCTATATGACCATAAATTAAATACAAATACATCCTTACCCTGAAATCAACTTATATTAGAGTCCTTTAATCTATTTTTGTTTCCATATTCGATTGTTTCTAATACCTTACCATTATAACATTTAAAACCTTCCAATTTATATGACAAGGGGATGACAAGATAAGAGACTTCATTATTCTTCCCTCTCATTATATATCGTTCGTTCAATTAGGTTTAAGAGTGTGAAAGTTAACTGATAGATTTCTGGAACAATAATCATACAAACAACGAGGTAAATACTAGACATATAAAAGTGATCAGTATTCGCAGACTCTCATACATTTGGTGCTTTTGTGAACGAAACATCCGATCGTGTGCTGCATAAACACTGCAATACATATGCGAAAGAATGTCATGCATTGTATTGCTATTTTAATAATAGCGGAATGAAAGAAACGTCCATTATGAATCATTTTTTTTTTATTTCGTTCATAAAACATTATTAAGAAACGTGAAAAACGTGTAACAAGTCATTAAGCTATGTCGCGACTATTTCCTGACCATATGCAAAGGCCGAGTCTTTCTTAATTTGACACTTTTACCGCTGTCCTCGAAACTCCCGTTTATACTTTACCTGTGGACTGGCATCCCACTGTGGTCACAACCAAGTGACTTTTTTGTGGTGATCAATACACAGAGTCCAGTAAACCCTTGGTACGTCAGCTGAGAGTAAACATATAAATAAAGATAAGACATTTTATGGTATGATAATACACGAAGTGAAAGACCCAATGGACGGGCCATTTGAACCAAAACAACGACAATTAAATTAACTCAGAAAACGAATTCCATGTTAAAATTGATCACATAGTGAGAACTTAACTAAAGTAATAAGATTGCCTTATAACCGAATACATGAGTACTTTATTCATTTATTCATTTATCGAGTGATCAGTACCAAGCGAATCATTTATCAAAATTGAACATGTCACTGAAGTTTATTTCAGAGGGGCAATAGTCAAAAAAAGAAAAAAATAAGACTTGGACAAAATATGTTAATCTTCAGAAACAGACATGTTGATTGTGTGTGATTGTGAGCGACACACATCTTCATTATGATATCATTCTCACCAAATTACTAACAATAACATAGACCTGTCGCCGACGAGCTTGGGAATGTTCCTAAACATTACTATTACTTCTTTGTATCACATGCACCCACTGTTCATGATTATCATTTTGCATTGTTATACCGAACTGTATTTGTATACGTTGTTTTTAACTGTTGCACTCGTATCACTCAAATTGTATCACTTGTCTACATGTTTATTTGATTTATTTAATGAGTTTATTTATTATTTATTAAGGTTTGGTAAACAGCTTAAATAAATATATGATTTTATGTTCGCAAAATAGCTGCATGCTGACAGCTTTATATGTATATCAAAACTCACTTTTATAGCGTCAACAGTTCTCATCAATAGATATTACTAAATCCCCGGCACAAAAAGTGTATACTAAGTGTTTGATGCACGTTAAGGCGTCTGAACATTATAACAAGGTACACATACAATGGACCAGTACGTGCAGGTACTATTTTGTATGGCAAATAGTAAGAAAAGTCAAGTTTTGTTTCAGTCATAACTACTTGTTAGCAATAATAGCATTTATTAGTTGGCTCTTAAAAAACAAACGGTTTGCTTCACACAGACATGAATAGATACTGTTCGATCCTAAATTACCTTATATTAAGACACGTTAAGCGATGAACGGAATAATGAGCACATGTCCGTTACCATTATGAACCCGTCAACAGTCCTGCAACATTGCACAGTCTTATGTTAAAACAATAATCCTGGTGGCGAAGCAGATCATCGTTCAAATGTCCGGCCGCGTTACATTCTGCTCTGCATTTAACATCGTGTTTCGTCCTTAGTTCCCTAAACACTAAACTATGGTTGGTCTTTTTGGGGTCTTTTTTTGATAATACGACAGGTTCTGTCAATGTCTTGCATATGAATTTCAGCGTTGATCTTCTTGCACATATTGACATCGTCTCGTTTTCTCGTCCTTTGTATCGGCGATACCAGTTAGACGGATACAGTTCCGTCGGCGTAATTTCCTGCGTCTTCAAAACCAAAACAAAAATAAATGGGGATTTTATTTTCTTGCTTGAAGGTTGCTGACTTGTTGCTCAGTCGTGATTCAAGATGTAATGTGCTAGTATTGATACCTCATGATTTTGTTAAGAACACCTATCAGACACTTACCAGCGTGTAAATGCATGAAGCGAAAGTTGCATTACGAATGAATATTCTGCATTTACAGGCGCATATCGAAAATGAATACGGTATTAAAGTTTTAAATATATTTTCTTAAAACAAAAACTCTTATTAAGGACGCGGGAAAATTATGTAGTACTTAAATCGTCATGCACAAAATGTAAACGAAGTTCCGCCCTATCGATAACCGGACTTGGGTGTGGTAAAATGTTCATCGAAGTAGATTATTTATGTAGGTGTGAGTTCGAATCCCACGAGGGGCATGTATAATTGTTTGGCCATTTATTTGTTTGAAGCTGTCGTGAATATAACATTGTTACTAGATTCATATCTGCTTGAAAAATGTAATATACAATGTTTTAATACATGTTTGTATTAAGTTGAAAAAACCGTCGATAGGCCCCTTTAATCGGTGCATGAACTGTCGGGATAATTACGACTTATTTGTGTACACATTGACCTTAGTCCTACTTCGCACCATGCTTGTCACTTAAACCAGGTTGTACGATTGTCGAGTATAAAATAAATTGGCATTCTCTCCGGCTGATATTTTCTGACATTGTTAATTGCTTTAATTTGCCTGACAATTTATCAATAAATTATAATATAAAAATACCCTTGTACTTAGATAACGTTCGTTGATAAAAATAAATGAAAGTTCGGTATTTACTTTCATTATTTACGTTACATATTTTATAAGAAAATAGATGCATAGTCTTTTTCAATAAAATGGCTAAATTCAGGGGCGTAGATAACCTTCAAACATTGGAGGGGCGGTCCAGTTTCTGTACTGGGAACATAAAGGGGTTCGTTTGAGAGGGTTGTCCTCTCCCGTGGTTTCGAAAAAAAATAAAATAACAATTAATATGGTGCGTTTTGGGGGAACTTTCATATTGNGGGGGCCCCCCCCCCCCCCCTGCCCCTCCATTACCTACGCCCCTGAAATTGCATAAAGTTTATCCCGCATTCAATAAGAGCATGATCGTAACGGACGCTATTTATCGCTTTTGGTTGGTTGTTTTGAACTCTGCTTGGATGTTGTACATCACCATTTTAGAAATATTCCAAAAGATAAACATTAGCTGCACCAGCAGGAGAGATACCTTATTATTATCATATCATGCAGTCCTTTATTTATGACAAAGAACCAATAACCAAACATTAAAACACAACAAAATGTACAAGACACGACGCACAAGTAAACAAAAAAAAACACACATTATCACAATTACACACATTTTCCAATAACGAATATACCGAGACGAATTAACACGTAGATTATATTCATCGTTGTAATTTTGCTGTAAATTTAAGATTAAAATGACATCAACATTAATAACAACTCCAATTATTGTTTTCTAAAGACATGTCTTGAATTAATTAATGAAAGATGTCTATAACCAGTTTAACTTTGCAAATGTCATTTGCTTTTAATCCCTTAGAATATCAACGTAAATGTATATTAAGGTAATTAATGACATTCTTGTTCAATGGAATTATTGTTCTTCATTAAGACGTCTTCAATAACTTATCACAGTTTATAGAATACATATTGTTTCTACAGGAGGTTATATTCAAAGTTCTAAAAACGTGTCTTGAGTTAATTGATGAAAGATGTCCATAACCAGTTTAACTTTGCAAATTTCATTTGCTTTTAATCTCTTAGAATATCAACGAAAATGTATATTAAGGTAACTAATGGCATTCTTGTTCAATGGAAGTATTGTTCTACATTAAGACGACTTCAATAACTTATCACAGTCTATAGAATACATATTGTTTCTACAGGAGGTTAAATTCAAAGTTATATTCAAAGTGTATGAATTAGTTATTACAGCAGTTATAAAGAAGCCGATTGTTCACTGAAAGGTCATTGATTTTATATGTTATTCATAAGCTATCGATTAAGAAATACTGAAGAAAATGTTTTAATTATATTTATTTTTCACTTGAGTGCATGTTGCAATGAAGGAATCTGTTTGTGTTTTCGATAGATTTACATACTTTAAACGCTTTGGAATTATCACCGAACGATAAAGCCAAAGCAGGTAAAGATTAACAAAACAAAAGTTGTAAGAAAAACAAAAACGCTGCGTAAAACGCATAGTGGATGAAACAAAGTCACGCTTATTACCTATTGATATCACAGATTACAATTGAATATTTGCTGTCTTTAACTTGACAAGCCTTTTAAATGTTCCCTTTAGTCCCTGGCAGANAGAACAGGCTTGATTAATAAAAAAATGTTTCAAAAGGAACGGATTCATCGCGAGAATGACTGATAGTTAAACTCCATTCGACGAAGGTCCTTGAGTTTAGAAAAGTGACACATAGTTGCCCAATGATATAACTCAGAAAAGAAATAGAACGGTCAATGTACATTTTAATAAGTGTAAACGAGTTTAAACCCCAAGTTTAAGGACGCAAAATGTCAAAATATAGATATATCTACAAAGAATTCATCGTGTTAGTGACAGTACACAGCTTTTAGCTTCCATAAAAAGTCCTACATAGATACAAATACATACGCATTGACAGACATTTGACACGAGTTATGCAAAATATTCTATAAATAATGGAACTCCAGAACATGCTTAGGAGAATAATAAGTGTTAACATTTTATTTCATATTATGTGGTTAATTATTTAGGACAATACATGACAATACACAACCGTTAAGAAAAACACTCTTCAATTGCTAACCATCATTAAATGATCTTCGAGAGTCATTTGCGGTTTAACTAGATTTGAGTAAGATTTGTGCAAAACCTAAAAACAACAATTGCAATTGTGACGTCTTTAGTGTAGTTCAGAATTAAATTATATTGTATGGCATTAGGATATGGTGAACATGCAGCCAAAACCAAGTTGCTACTTTGTGTAAGTTTGGTATAAACAAATGTACCCTATTTATGTTCATGGGATATGTTAGAGAAACATAACGACGCGTCTTTTTTATCTCTTTATATATACATTTATATTTGAATCACCGACGACATTCCCGATTATAAACTGGCTAACATTTAACCATGTGTATTTGCTTTTACCTGATAACTGGTGAATTCCCTTTCCTTCCCATGTTGTATGCGGCATGTTCTGGAAGGACTAATTTAGACATTATCTAAGTTCCATGACCTTGGGGTTATTCGAAACTGACATATGTGAGAACTATTTATCTGACACATTGATAACACCTTTCTAAATTGAGTACCTAAATTTAGTTTCAGGTCAAGCAGCCCACATGACTTCAATGTTTGCTTAAGCACTTTAAGTATTTGTCCAAAACACAGAGCTATGGCAATTAAAGGATTGTCGTGTAGTGCTTATTGTACGTGTGGAGCTTTTTTACAACTGTTATTATCCTGTTATATATATAACTGTCTAGGTATTGTTTTACCTGTAATAGAATATTATATTTGAATTAAGAATTGTAAATGCCCTATTATTAAATACACGATTAATCCAAAACGTGTGAATTGACCCTGTACATTATCATACAATACAATACAATTTGCTGTAATAAGACGGGAAATTGTTGTGTTTAATAAGCATATACAACGTCGCAAACACACTTTAAAGCAGTTTATGGTTCTATTCCGAACCAAAATTCGTTTACTATGTTAATTATCTGTATCGTTACACTATTTACATACCAAATATTAAAAACTTTTATCATCAAATAAAACGTTATTCAACTTTATTCAATGAATGCTACTGAACGTTTTTATTGAAGAAATGATAATTGTAACAATATTTTTAATAAACAAACGCGGACATTTATTACGGATACACTTAAACCTAATTTCAGTTTGATTAATTGACATGAACTTTCTTGTAGTTTAACTATTGAACATAAATGCAGAAATTGCTGTCTATGAAACAATTATCCACCAGACCATCACGAAGATTTGAAACTAGTCCGAAACTTCCTTATCTAAAGAATACAAGGATGTACAAGTAAAACCTGTTCGCCCCGTGCAATTTTGGTGTTCTAAATAACTGTGTTGTAGTGGAAGTCGACCTTCCTCATCCGTTCGATCCGAGATAAAGATGTAAGGTCATTTTAGCAAACCAGTCTTATCAACTTAGGCAAGACATATTTGTTCACGTTATAAAATGTAAATACAACGAAATGACTTTATGAACATTAGGTACAAATTACATACGCGTATAAGTGGAAGTCGTTACACTACACCATATTGTTTTTGTATTAAATTTATATTAACGTAATACAACTTATTCCCAAACAAAAGTACAATAAAAGTGAATTTCATGAGAACCATTATTTTACTTTTTGAAAATATATTACATTACAAACAAAACGGCTTTCGCGGTTGCGATTGTTTTTGTTGCAAATTAAGGAGTAAAGGAGGAATCAAATGTAAAGGCGTATAAAACTAACACGTAGCGCTTGTTTAACGTTTATGCGTATGATGATTTTGTTTGTTATAGTGAATTTTAAACAACCTTCAGAGATATCTTTGTTTGACTACCTTTTTATTCAGCACTAGTTACAATACAAATGTTGCGACCACGTTGCTGAGGCGCTGACTCCAGGGACTAATGTTCCACGCACGAGCCCGTGCACTTGAAGACTTGGTCATCGACGGGGTAACCAGGGCAGCTTGTAAGGCGATGGTTGGTGTAGTCAGTAATGTCCCTATTAATCGTCTCACAGTTACCCTAGAGATTGACATAGAAAGAAACCAGTGAACCTTACACATCGTATGTGACGCTTAGATTCGATATCATGAAATTACATACACGTGATTTTAGTAAAACGTGTGACACGGATTTAAAATTACCAATGCAAAATGCATTCGTTTCTAATTTAAAAACAAACGTACGCATATTTGTAAGCAGCATTATGAAAGAATATAACGAGAATACAATGTACATACCAGGATTTCCAGATGTTTCTCGTTAACTTGGCATTTGTCCATCCAGGATTTCACCCAGGTCATGTCACACGTGCAGTCAATTTTTGCATTTACTAGACTCAGGTGCTCAAGTTTTCTGAGGTTCTTAAATGCCCTCGAAATCTCGGTGAGGAATGTGTTCTCCAGGCTAAAATTCTAAAAAAGAAACGATTAACCATATTTCAAACTACTGAATCAGTTAACATTCATATTATTAAAAAGTGTATGTAATCATGCTTGGATCAGTTCACTATTTGTAACCCATTTTATTCATACTATCATGATTTAGATAATACTGTACCAAAAGGCTGTTCAGTCCACAAAGCGAGTTGTCCGAGATGTAAAGCAAAGGGTTTCCGCTCATGTCTAGTTCGCGTAATTGAAACAGATTCTGAAGATCTGTGCTCTCTATGCTCCGAATTTGGTTGTTTGACAAATGCAGCTCTTGGAGGTTTTTTAGGTCAGATATTGCACCCGGAACTCGCTTTAAATCGCAGTCCTTAAGACTCAACATGGTTACGTTGGCCACCTGCAGGAGCTTAATTGCCTCATCGCTGACAAACTCAAGATGGTTGCCGTCAAGGGTCAAACTGTTTAGAGAAGGTAATTGCTGAATGCCTTCAGGGAAGGTTGTGAGACTGTCATTCTTCAGACTCAGTACCTTGAGAGTGCCACCGATTGCTGAGAAAGGAAGTGACACCAGACTTGCATCTCCAAATGGATACTGAAGGTTGTCAAGGTGCAGTTCTTCTAGATGTGTTAGAGTTGCAATGGCGTACGGTACGGATCCTACAGGAAGATTCTCAATGGTAAGTTTTGTCAATGTCCTTTCAAATCCATGAAATGCACTCGGCGGCCAGTATGGAATATTCACACCAGCGACAACCAATTCCTTCAAACGATTCAGATGGGTCAGACTTTGTGGCCATGATTGAACAATACTAGAGCCGAACTTGAACGTAGTAATAGAATCACCAATCTGCTTCATTACAGCGTCAGTTAGACCATCACTGCCACTACGGCCATGACTCCCGGGTGTGTATCCCGGTATTGGGTTCCACCTGAGATCAATTTCAGATATTGCTGATAAGAGGCCGATTTCAGCTGGAAGTGAGGCAAGACGGTTGTTCGCAAAATTGAGCCTCTTTAGATACTTTGTGACTCCTGAAAACGCACCGCTATCAATCGTGCTTATTTCATTGTTAGAAAGATCGATATCAGTTGCATTTAATGCAGCAAAGGCACTGCCGGGTACGCTACGTAGGCTGTTGTTTCTTAACTCTAAAGTTGTCATGGTCGCCCCTACCGTCGTGAACGTTGGAATAGCCGTAAGGCGCTGGCTGTCACATGACAATTTATCAACTGTGCAGGCACATTTATGGCCACCAATAATAGGACAGTTTTCTCCTTTGCTTAGTCGAGCTACTAGCAAGGTTAATATTATCTGAAAAATATATTTTAATAAGACATGTCTACATGTATTTGATGTGCGTCTTTGGCATATGATTCATGTGAAAAATGTATACAATATTTACCAATGATAAGTTATTTATACTAGACATTTTTTTTTCATTCATCTTTTTGATACAGAATAATAAAAGAATGACCAAATAAATTATTACATAAAGCAAATTAATAATACAACCTACCGCAAAGATCATTCTGCCTAATGTGATGAAACCTGAATTCCTTATCATTTCGTCTAAAGTATGTTATCGTGGGTTCACGTTGTTCCATTTACGTCGTAGAATGTCACTTACACAGAAAAGTATCGATGAAGATACTTTCCTTAAACAATACTAGATAAAACAAATAATGTTAAATGCTCAGTGAAACAATTAAAAAACGTAGGATCGTCATATAAGATATAAGCCCAGAATGAGAATCAAACCACTTTGTCATCAATGATAATATTTCGCTTCATAAGCAACATATATGTATTGTTTAATGCATCTACTACTTAAATATTTACAATCTCGTTTACGATCAATTTAGGTTCAATACTCCTACATAACAAATAACAATAAAACAACTTCCGCAAAAATGTGTATAGCTAACAGTATCAATAACTGTTGAGAAGTTACATAGTTATTGGACAACTTGGGTAGAACACTAGTTCCATTTTTCGGTAACTGAGCAAGACTTTACAAAACGCTAGCTCATCGATAGTAATGTAATGTATCGTTTTTGTGACAAACAATACAGCACTCAACTGTATTGATTTTATTAAGTAAACTTGTTCTGAAAAAGCCAATAACGACGGTAGTTTGAAATGGGGAACAGCTGGAATTTAAATGTTCCATGCAACAAAAATTGTGTACCAAAATAACTCTTCTTTGTCGGCAATGCTGACATCATACAATAACACGAAGTGTGTTCGATGTAATGTTGTATTGTAAATTCCATTCAACAACCTTTTGGCAGTGTTTGTATGTTTATCGTTAAGATTGTATCAATACGATAGTATTTGAATATGAATATATATACAAACAGATGGACTATGCAATAATCTTTTACGGATGTATAACTATTGGAAAATATCGTCAAACTTCCCCGTTGAGATCAATACTGTTGTCAGGCCTTATTTTGGTTTATAAATTCGCTTTCGTATCATAGAAACGAAAACTTTGCAACTTTAAACGTTCATCTGAAATAAATCCACACAACTTAAACTTTTGATTTCAAGGCTGGTTTGTGTAGATAATTGATTGAATCGCCATTGATTCTTGAAATTCATCATAAGCATAAAAATGGAAAAATTCCAATTTCTGATCTCGGTATTTGCAAACCGCATGATCATCTCAGAAGTCAATACCAGGGATGCTCCCTACATTCTCCTTACCGAGATGAATTTAATTAGTTCAATAATGTATGTTTTTTTGCCAGTCACTTCCTTAAATGACTAAGAAAGAAAACGAAAATCAAAATCAACAACATTGTAAATCTGTATTTTTTCAATTTTAATTACTGAAAGTATACAAACATGTGAACGATAATTGCGTATGCCATGTATCTTTTGTTTCAAAAGATATAGTACGAAAATAATACAAATACAAGTAAGCACATCCTCTGGTTGTATCGAACAAAATATCTTAACAATATAAACGTCTTAGTTCTTATCACTGCAAACGGAAAATAACATAAACGTAAGGTTGATACTCCTAAGGAGTAGCTACCCAGAAGAACACGTGGAGCTAACACACTGGGTTTGGCTGGAGTAGTTAGGGAAGTTTGGGATGTGAGCCCTCAGATAGTCGGCGACATCCGAATCTATTAGTCTATCAGCCAGATGGGTTGGGGTGTACCACTCAGGGGGGCAAAACAACACCTATCTTACTTGATTGTATACTCAATATAAAGAAAAAAAAATGTGATAACAATCTCAGTTGGGCAGCTATAAGTTATTATTGAGCTGTTTCTATGACAACCGTCAGGCTTTGACTAAATAGTTAGTTTAGCTAGTAAAATTCTCAAATATTTCTTCAAAATTGGTTCCAGAAAAAAAAGTTTGGTGTTAACATGAAGATTATGATTATTACCAAGTATGATCTGCAGTTAAATATGCAAATTAGTTCATTTGCACATCTATGAATATTAGTGAGATTGCTAGAAAAGTTCCAAAAAACAAGCGAACCTCTAAAATAGTAGGGTAAATATATGAATAAAATACATTCAACAACCAAAAAATTGCTACGAAAGGTATTTTAACTGAACCTGGTAGGGTAGAAACTTCTTTAAAACATATCAACAGTTTACCACAATCGGACCTCGGGAAAGATTTTTTTTTTAATATGTCCGCCAAGATGGCCGCCAATACTTATAAATGATCATAACTATGTAACTATACAATCAAATTTGATGAATTTGGTGTCTATTCCTAGGTTTCAAGGGGCAAAGAACACATAAAGATCATCAGTCATTGTTTAAGTGTACAATAGTACACACAAATCCAACATGGCGTCGAAAATGGCCGCCAAAACCTATAAATGATCATAACTATGTAAATATCCACTCAAATTTGATTATTTTGGTGGCTATATATGGGTTTCAAGGGGCAAAGAACACATTTAGATCATCATACATTGTATTAGTTTATTATATTACACCCAAATCCAAAATGGCGTCCAAAATGGCCGCCAAGATATCCACCAAAACCTATAAATGATCATAACTATGTAACTATCCACTCAAATTTGATGGATTTGGTGTCTATACCTTTACGATTTAAGCGGCGAAGAACACATAAAGATCATCAGACATTGTTAAAGTTAACAATAGTATAAACAAATCCAACATGGCGTCTAAAATGACCGCCAAGATGGCCGCCAAAACCTATTAATGATCATTAATATGTAAATATCCACTCCAATGTGATTATTTTGGTGGATATACATAGGTTTCAAGGGACAAAGAACACATTAAGATTATCAGACGTGTTTAAGTTTATTATATTACACACAAGTCCAACATGGTGTCCACAATGGCCGCCAAAATGGCCACCAAAACCTATTAATGATCATAACTATGTAACTATCCACTCAAGTTAGATGATTGTGTTGTCTATACCGAGGTTTCGAGGGGTAAAGAACACATTACGATTGTCAGACATAGTTACACAGAAATCTCACGTGGCGTCCAATGACGCAATACGAAGGACCGCAAGTCCATTACTTTTGACGTGATGCTTGTTATGTGAAACGCCATAGTTTGGACCTGCCGCGATTTCTGGATTTCGATAAGAGGATCGATATTTTACAGCTTCATGCAACACTATATTGGCAGGCAACAATGCGTATCTTGCATCAGCAAAGCCAGTACCCTGGGCTGTTGTCAGTCAAATTATTGCCTATGATTAATATGTACAATGGGGACAAAGCGTGCATTCTGTCAACATAAGTCTTAGTTTGCAACCTTGCCACAACCTTCACACCATTGTAACGTTTGACCAACCCTTGTATTGGAAGGTTGCCGAAATCATCATTGATGCGCCAGAAAGTAGTTGAAAATGTTGTTCAGAATTTGGATGTTTCATAAACGTATGAGCTTGTGGGGGGGGTGGCAAAGGATCCCTCATGGAAGAAACCTCTCTCAAAAACATACCTGATGCTGTCTATTGAGAAAAGCAATTGTGCACATTGTGACACGAAAAGCTGTCAAGAGGGCTTCACGGGACCATCTTCTTGTTGAAAAGTGCATACACAGCCAGCTTTCAGCCGAAATGACCAAGGAAGATCCAGACATTCAGATACTGCTGGATCATGCCAAGGATTTGTACTCTTCCCTTCTGAGGGGAAAAACAACGCTAGCAGATGATATGTTAAGATTTTGATAAAACTCGAGAGGGCTACAGAGAAGAAGAAACATGAAATTACCCAGACCTCAAAGACAATCATAATATGGCTTAATTATCAGCTTATAATTAACAATTCAAGGGTGTTGATTAAAGCATATCGTACTGGGTGTTGGTTGATGCATTAGGCAGTGCCCGATTTATTATCCATCTTTGCTGCAGCTGGGTACATTACCTGCAATCTGTGTATTACTACATATAACTGCAGCAAATATGCAACCTAGAGAAAACGCACCCGGACGTTTATCAAAAGTTCGGTATTGGTTTTCACGTTGTTTGTAGGAGCCATCAGTGCTGGGCTGAGCTAGGACTTGATCTTGTTATTGTGCAAACATTGATGATGTTTTTATAGAGCACATGTGGTCTAACTCGCGGCAGAAAAATGACTGAGGAAATGCAAACCCCTTGGACCCTATCTGCAACATCCGAGCACAACAGTGCGATGCAGGATTTCAAAGACCTGACCTATACTACAAGTCCACAAAACAAAGACTCAACTGAGGCGTGCATCAAAGGGGATTCTTCTGATCTAGAGAACATGTAGACACAGATTACAACATGCTCACCATACACAGCTGACCCTACTCTGAGAAACATGGTCAATGGGATAGTGGCTGGGTCACATGTGAATGTTCATGCAATTTAGGCGGTTGGGAAAACGATCATAAGAGATATCATAGGAAAGTCGTTCTTTGCTTATAAATTCACGAGAAACTACAGAGCCAAATCTCTTGGGAATAGCTTGGCTGTTAAGATCGCTTCTGACCGTGTTTTTGATCCTGCTCTTCTGTTCCAGCGTTTTCTGGTGGTGTCAAAATCTGGAGATCCTTCCATTTCAGTCGTTTTGTCTTGTGAACTGAGCTCACATTCTGCTGCCAAGAACATACTTTGTACAGCAGATAAGCCTCAGATCGCTCAGGCAATTTAGGAGTATGCTGTAGACACATCATGTGAGGATGTGATGAACTGTATTCATGAAACAGATGCATGATGGTGGAACTTTGCTGCATCGTTAACCATGGAGAAGGGCGACTCATATAACGCAATAGCCGAGTATTATGTAGATTCAGAGAAAGGCATTACGGACAAGCGACACTGGAGTTCGATGGCTACGAAGACGGTGATTATAACAAAGACAAAACGCACCGGAAACGTGAATCATATTGTGAGTTTCAGCAAAGAAAGAGAATGCTCATGTAAAACAGGAAGACGTTTTGTCTCGTGACAGAAACAAGGCCGACATGATTGCTCTGATCAGAACAACTCTGACTAAAATGGGATGCTATGTTGTTCTGTCTTCAGGGGATGCAGACGTTCAAATTGTTAAAGCAACAGTATAACGATCCCGTCGTAGCACCACAACGTTGGTGGGCGAGGATACAGATTTGCTCATCTTGATCCTGCATTACTCCGAAAGGGACAATAAGACCATCTACTTCCGCTTTTATGTAAATAAATAGTCAAAGGAACGCAAAGTGTATAATATTAACCTTTTGAAAGAACTCGTGCTTATTCAGGCTGTAATTAATCTTCAATGATTTTCAGCAACGGTAAAAAATGAAGTCTACAGAAGTTAGTAAAACCTGATCCTATCATGAAGTCATGTGCTGGTTCATTCTCTCTTCCAAATGTCGTAAATTGGATTTTATGATTATTCAACTCCTTAGTGATAACCTCAATTCGATTAAAGTGTTCCTTGTCTCCTAAACTATGGCATTTTACATAACAACCATAACGTTTGAGTAACAAGTTATGGACTTGTGGTCCTTCGTATTGTGTTGATGGCCATTTTGGACGCCGTGTTGGATTTCTGTGTAACATAATTAGCTTACATTTTGTCTGATGATATAAATGTGATATTAATGTGTTGTTTGCTCTCTGAAACCTGGGTATATACACCAAATTCATTAAATTTGAGTGGATAGTTACATAGTTATATTTTATGATCATAAATATGTTTTGGCGGCCATCTTGGCGGTCATTTTGGACGCTGTGTTGGATTTGTGTGTAATATAATAAACTTAAACAATGTATGATGATCTTAATGTGTTTTGTGCCCCTGAAACCTATGTATAGACACCAAAATCGTCAAATTTCAGTAGATAGTAACATAGTTATGATCATGAATAGGTTTTGATGACCATCTTTGCGGCCATCTTGGCGGCCATTTTGGACGCCATGTTGGATTTCTGTGTAACATAATTAACTTAACCTTTGTCTGATGATATTAATGTGTTCTTTGCCCCCTGAAACCTGGGTATAGACACCAAATTCATCAAATTTAAGTTGATAGTTACATAGTTATGATCATAAATAGGTTTTGGCGGCCATCTTGGCGGCCATTTTCGACGCCATGTTGGATTTGTGTGTACTATATTAAACTTAAACAATTTTTGATGATCATTATGTGTTCGTTGCCCCTTGAGACCTAGGTATAGGCACCGAATTCATCAAATTTGATTGGCTAGTTACATAGTTATGATCATTAATAGGTCTTGGCGGCCATCTTGGCGGCCATCTTGAAAAAAAAACTACTTTCCGGAGGTCCGATTGTATTAAACTTTTGATATGTATTTGAGGACCTTCTACCCTACCAGGATCAGTTAAAATACCTTTTTGTAGCAATTGTTTTGGGGGTCAAAGTGTATATTGACCCTACTACGGTCCAATTTCTCCCAGACAATTTATGAAAATTAAGCTTATTGATGCCCCATCTTCAAAGGAGTAAAAAAATACCAAAAGCTGCCAGTACCAGACTGTTATCAACCATTTTCATATGCTACTGGCATGCATCTTCCAAGATATATAGGTGTTGTTTTGCTTACTGGTACACCCCACCTCAATTTTGGGTACTTGGCTGAAGGACTATATTGTCTCACAGGACCCGGCGATCTTCAGGTTAGTGTTGCAGACCTCCATGAACTGTTTCAGCCAGACGATGTTGCAGGTACATTCTATTTTGTCTAGCGGAAGTGTAAGGATCGTAAGATTCCTTAGAAATCGGATTGCTTCTGGCATTGTCTTGATGTTGGAATCCATGATGTCAAGTTTTTGCAAGCACCGAAGATCCTTAAAGGTTTCGTTGGCAATGAACTCTAATGGGTTTCTTGTGACGATTAGGTTTTAAAGCCTCCCCATATTGTCGAAATCGCTGTTTTCAAAGCTTCGAATCTGATTGTCAGTAAGGTCAAGTGATGTTAGGTTGGTTAATTTCGACAAAGCCCCTGGTACTCTAGACAGTGAACAGTTGCGAAGGCTCAAGTTGTGGATAGGGGTTCCAACAGCAACAGCTACCGATGAGTCACTCACAAACGCCAGTCTGTTGGAGTCCAGAATAAGAGTGTGTACGTTGCGAAGGAAGCGTAACAGAGACGGGAAGTAAGTTAGATTGTCATCGACTAGGGATACGAACTGAAGATTGGTCAGTGTCGTGTTGCTTAATGAGGTTATCAGTATGCCGGAGTCGCCGATGGCATGGTTGTGATCGAAGTAAAGCCTATCAAGAAAACAAAGTTTCGATAATGCAAAGGGCAGAGCAATCAACTGCGTATGTTGTATTGACAGAGTTTTGAGTGTCCCTTCAAAGCCGTGGAACGCTGTAGGAGGAAGTGTATAAAATGATCCTCCAGTTACATTCAGTAATTGCAGAGCTTGCAGGTGTCGCAAGGTCACGGGCCATTGCCGAAGAACATCCGAACCAAAGTGTAACGCGGTCAGGGTGTCTCGGATCTCATACATGGTATGTTCATCGAAACTGTCCACATCAATCGGATTATTTGATACGTCAATATTCAATATTGTGTTCAATGAACCAAGTGATGACGGGAATCTTGTCAATTTGTTGTGTGCAAGATTTACACGTGTAATCTTTCCGTCGACACCTCGGAACGCTTGTTGGTCAATGGCACGTATGCTATTGTTGTTAAGAAATACAGTTGACAGATCGGGAATGTTCTTTAATGCGTCGGCGGGTATTATATCCATACAATTGTTTTCTAAGTTCAATTCAGTGTACACGTGGTTAACAGACTGGAAAATAGGAACATAGTTCAAACCTCTGTCATGACATTCAATGATGTGGTCGGAACAACTGCACACAGCCGTGTTTGGGCATGGTGGGGATTGTCCGTGGGCGCATATAATGATCAGGTTACCGAGAACGCATCGGATGATTACCTGCGAACCAAAATAAATAGTTATCCCCACACTTTTTGAAANTTCACTTCTAATTGATACTGAACTTCTCTATGACAATACGGTCAATCTCGACTATGCATGGCCCCATTACCAACCCTGGGGCACACCTAGGTCAAACATTCGGTGTGGGGATACGCGTCGGCCTCTGCCGCGCCATTTCTAGTTTTAATTTAATATAAATTTCATTAAACAAACAAAGAGAATATCGTCATTTACATGTAGGCATAGTCAGAGTTTTAAAATATTGCAAAATAAATGAAAACAATTAAACTCACCATTTCCTTCATGTGGTTTACTGATTTAAACAAACAGACAGAATAATGGAATATAATTTATGTCCTAAGATTATATACACACCTGATCGGAATGACAAGACAACTGACATATCACATTGAGATTAGGTATCTAGGAAAAGATAAAATTGCGAGCAGCTGTCATCTTTTTTTTTCAGCTGATATGGCGCATGGTGAGCTGTTTTAAACGTGAATCCCGTAGGAACAAGATAATTGCTAAATAACATACAGTGATATCTAACCTGTTATTGACATTTTGAGTTGTACACGTTGTACCAAATAAGACAACGTTTTTGTTCAAACACAAATGATACCTATCGACTGGTTATGAAAAAATAGGAGGGGGGGGGATTAACGGTTGACAATTTAGAATGTCTGAGAATCATAACTTGTTCGTTACATTTATGTTAAACTCTTCTTTTTAATTTAGAATACCACGACAATCAGAAACCTGCGATGAAAGAAAAAATATCTTATTACAGTTCTAAAACATGAAAGAGACTTGTTCACAGATTTTAGCATGTTTTTGAGGTTGTTATGTAATGCTTTACATTGATAACTGTAAACATCAGAACTAAAGAGCTCCAGTATAAAACAAGAATCAAATTAAAGAAAGAATGGTCTTTACTTGAAGTTCTATAAAAAAATATATAATAAGGCAAACGATGATACACTTCCAAATTGTCCAAATCTGTCACTGTGTCCCTTTAAAATACAAAACACTGATCACAACAACGCTGACGAAGCCAATGTAAAAGCAAACAAAATGTCAATCCGTATAGCTTAATAGGCGAATGAAGTTGTGACCCATGAATAAGAGAATTTTATATTGTATTTATAGAATGCAGCTCACTTCAGTCGACTGGACAAAATAGTTGTTTCTATAAATAAATATATATTCAATTTGTTTACGTTTATAAAATTTCCATTCTGCGATATGTTTAGAAGTTTAATATAGCCATTGATGTTAGCACGTATGCACAAAATAATCCTCAAAAGTAAGCACAATATATTGACATACATTTTGTATATGAAACAAGTAATGTACGCTTACATTGTCTCAATTTAGATCGTTTATAAGTATGCTTATATTTTTCCGCTGAATGTTTAACGCAAGAAGAACTAAGTCTTATACTGCGACCTTGAAGAGACACCTGGAGAAACAACGGATGTACGGACTATCGCATAGTGTTTTCATTTTTATTCTGACTTCTTGGATTAATTGCATCGTTTTGTCTTCCGATTAAACGTAAATAAATTCAGTATTACATCCTACGATAGATTTAATCTGTTATTGTCAAAACCAGCGTCTCATTATATAGCATGTCTAAAAACTATAACAAACAGATAAATTGCGACCTAAGCTCTCTTATCTAAAAATTGCAGGTCAACTGCGCATTTTTCGGTATGTCGTTCTGAATATTTGCGTTGCTGTTTAAGTAGAACTTCCTTCTCAAGTGACCCAAGATAAAGATATAAAAAAACAACTGATATCATCTTGACGACGCAGACATATCAACGTCTAAATTTTGACCACGATATGAAATTTGTAATAGAGGAAATTGTATAGTTTGTAAATGCATGTGTCTCCTAACACACGTAGTGTAAATGGCAAGTGGAGAAGTAATAAAAGGCATGGAAATAGTAGTTCATCTACATATAGCAATTCCTATACATTTGGTTACGTGTGATGGTAGAGAAAGCTTATTATTTGTTTGCGTCAAATTGTTAGTTAGTTAAATCTTCTCGCAGGTTCTTGGAAAATAGCAGTTTTGTACGAAACTTAATACACTTTGGATAAATAATTACATAGTACATTTTATATACATGTACATGAAATCATATACATGTACTTGCCTATGTGTTTATTGTGAGAATATTTACATGATATTGTCATTTTAATAAGAATTATTTTTTTCAACAGCCGTATAAATATGTGTGGGTCATATTTAAATTTATTATTAAGTTAAAAACACTAATACTATTTCAATTCCGCGTGGATGCAATTAGAGTACAATGTAGCCTATTGATAAATTACGTGCCTTAGACGTCATCTGTGATATAAGATGTCCACAGTACTGGTAGTGAAGTCATGGGTGGATAGTTGTTAAATTTCTTTCCGAATTAAATTTTGACACTCTGATCACATCAGGCACTCTACCGACAAGCGGATAATGGTAAATAAATAGTGTGCCGCCATTGAATTGTAGCTCAATATTTATCCGTTTAGCTGTCTCTACAAGATGTCAGCGTTCGGCCGCTGAAATATGTCGTTTAAGGTTGGAAAACGTTAAAATAAGCAATTAGTAATTATCCGCGATTTGTAACCCTTATGGATTGATTTATAAATATATCAATTATTTACAAAGATTCGATTAGTCATTTGTGTATTTCAATGATTAATGTTTGCTATTCATTCTCTTTTTTCCCTAGGTCGACCTATTTTTTATAGGCCGACTTTTTCATATTACAAATTCTCCCATAAGTGTAATTAAACATTATAATTTTAATTTACTTCAATTTGTGTGCACCTTTAAAAAGTATACAACCGATTCTAATATGTCAAAATGTCCGATTGGGGTTCACACTCAACTCGAAAAAAAGAATAGTTCTTGTATTTCAAACACAATTATCTACAACTTGCGCCACAGTTATTCGATAGCACTAGGTGGAAAATACATTTGTTGAATATGTATATACCTGCCATTCTGATCACTCAGACTCGTTTACTTTACTTTAATTTGATCGGTCAAGGTATATTGTTTCGATTAGTTGCTTTTCCATAACACATACAATTTGATTTGTCAAAACACGAATCAATATTAAAAATAAAATTTGAAATTGTTTGTTGATATTTTACCAATAAGGCATGTTTCTCTGATTATTTTGTTTAATACCAAATGATTATTATATTTTTTACCTGGAAACAAACTGCTATGATTTATTATTCAATTACTTCTTAATGATACGCTATACAGGAATTATGAAACTCTAAAAAGTTTACTCATGTTTTTGTCAAACAAATCTGTATATATTATTACAATTATTTACGTGTGTATGACTTGTATTAGTAAGATATTTGTGTCCTGTAAGGTGTGCAACCGAATTTGATAAAAGTGTTTATCTTTTGTTAAATTTCCGCAAAGGTGTGTATAAGTATGACAAACATTTTAGATCAGACCAATTGGGCAATTGATTTCAATTTCCTTAAAAATACATTAACTATACTATGAAAGTCGTATGCACATTTTCCACTTATGGCGGCGTTAAATTTCTCTCGTATCGACAGACAGATCTATGAAAATATTTTATGCATTTTTGCGAAAGCATTTATAGCTACATATTACATATTCTGGTTAACTCAAATGTCCTTTGCTCCAAACTCCTACTTATGCATGTCACAAATGAGCTAAAGAAATGAGTTGGCTGATACATTATGCGTTAAACAATTACAAGCCATTTTAATTATTTTGATTTTAATTGCAACTACAACTGCATATCATGCAACACATATTACCAAATAACGATTATATACGACGTACATATTGTTTAATGCTTGCCATACCTGCGTTTAATGAAGTTTTGTTTGACAATTGTGAGTTAAAACATTCACCAGCCACTTGAATTATGTTGTCAATTGATATTAATTGAATATGCAACGTCAAATATCATAACACCATTATTGTATTCTCCGATATAAAGATAGTGTATATCTTTTCTTCGCGCCAACTAACTAGCAGTTGTGCGGACACGTTGTTTTCACGTCGATCTTCACATAATCTTCAATTGGACTCTCAACCGTGTAACATGCGCCCTGAATTCTTAGATGTGTGTTATTCGTTTTGGTAAAACAAAACAGCCAAATTAGATCGCAGTTGCATTCGATGATTGCGGTAGGATTACGAAGGTCCAGGTTCGTCAGATGAGGAATATTTTTGACTGCTTCTGGCACCTGGGATAAGGAAGAATTCTGAACAACCAGCGACTCAAGATGGGTAAGATCGTGGAAGGTACTTTTTGAGACATATTGCAGAGGATTATGTGAGAGCGTAAGTGATCGCAGTTGAGTCATTGCCTGCAGGTCGTTCTTTTCAATCGTTGTGATTTTGTTGTAGGATATATCAAGATTCATTAAGTTACCAAGCTTAGACAAGGCACCTGGAATTCGGTCCAGGTTACATCCCTGAAGATCCAGTGTAGTCAGATTGCTGCCGACGACACTGACAGCATTGTCATCAACAATCTGGAGGTTGTTCCTTGCCAGACTCAAATTATGAAGCGACTGCAGTGTCTGAAGAACAGGTGGAAATGTCGAAAGCCCGTTGTTTTCCAGTGTCATTATTTGCAGACTAGTGGTCATTCCAGCGAATGCTGGTATAAGAATACCGGCATCTTTTACATGAACGTTGTTGTCGAAGTGCAGCTCATCAGCGCTGTGAAGATCCTGTAGGGCTATTGGGACAGCAATAAGGTTTGTATCTTGCATCCATAGCTTTCTCAGGGTCCACTCGAAGCCTGCAAATGCCGTGATCGGAATACGGTCCATCGTGCCGCCGTAAAATTTTAAGATTCTGAGTTCTGGGAAATGATGCAGCGTGTCTGGCCATTCCTGAAGAGTTGGATCCCCAAATCTGAATTCTTGTACAAAGTCTCCTATCTGACGCATGACGTCATCGGTGAATCCTGTGTGTGGTATGGGATTGTAACTGACATCAATCATCGTCAGATTATCTAGAATTTTGAGAACGGTCGGAAGTTGTGTCAGGCTGTTGTTGCGCAAGTCCAAACGGTTGAGTTGCTTTCTTATAGCATTGAAAGCCTCATTGTGAACAGAATAAATGACATTGTCCGAAAGGTTAATTTCTGTAACGTTGACGTTGTCAAATGCTCGAATATCAATAATCGAGATATTATTTCTGCTAAGATCTAAAACCTTGAATGGCCAATTCGTTCGAGTGAAATTTGGAACTTGACCAAGAGCTTGATTTCGGCATTCAATGATCTCCGACGTGCAATGGCAAGGATTTTTTGGGGCTTTTGCTGGACAGTCTCTATCATTGTCAAACGTTTCTGCAGATCCTTTGGTGACAAACACCAGCAGAATCAGGAATATCTGAAACNATTCATTTTCCAATAACTTAATATCGGACGATCGACGCAATACTGTTATATTTAAACAATGGAGAGTAACTCATAATAAATACATTTGAAAGAATTACACAAAGAGAGCTATTAATAGCCAGTAAATCGATATAAACATTCATATAGACGTTTCGTTGTGCAATATCGGGTGAGCCGTGATACGGTGGTCTAACTCTTCACGTGAGCCTAAAGCACTTGAACTGTGTCGGCTGAAAAGCTTCGGTAGACCCATCGGCAGATCCGCCGGACTCACTCGACACTCACATTTTCCTCTTGTTGAAAGTTTGTTTTATACCATATTATGTTGTTTTAATAGACAGCAATTGCATTGGTTCGAGTCCACAACACACAAAGTAAACATCTAAGCGTGATCATGAAATTATCTTTTGTAATTATGTTGTAACTTTAAAGTGCGTCTTAGTATTGCATGTATATTCATTACAATTGGAATATATGTACACACGTTTAAATGTAAGTACTGGTTTCGATGAGGAGAGTGTAAACTTTTGATCGAACCCATATTATCATGATTATGATACGTAACACTTTGTATACATCATGATCATCATCCTCATCATCGCAGTCATCGTCGTCGGCGTCATCATCATAATTCAAATAAAGGTTAAAAGCTTTTTTATCATTAAAATTGACTATTATAACAATACAAATAATAATAATCGTCTTCACCGTCATTATCAGGATCGCCATTATCATCATAATCATAATCTTATACCTGGTGGTAAATACTCGCGTTTAGGATTTATTTTTTTGCAGTAATGTGAACCAAAACACAAACAAATTTCAATAGAACTTCTCAAGCCTTCATGAACTACACCATGAATGATTTTTTTTCAATTTGATGCCTACCTCTCCTATATTATCACAGACTCCATCAGAATGTTTTATGGGCTGTTCGCAACATCACTTCAGAAATGTCTAATTTATCTTGAAAAAAGGTTACACATATTTTTTGTGTGAATTCTTCCCTTTTCAGAGAAGAGCTCACATACAACATGTTTTTCTATTTCTTACCTGAAGTCCCTTTGTATTTATTTTCTTTCTTTCACACAAGCATATTGTGAAATGAATTGCCATTTGCAACAGTGTTTCCAAAATTTTTGAAAAAATGACTCGCTTTCCTCCTATGTGATTTTCTGTGGACATTTTGTCCTTCATTTATGACCACATTCTGGTTGTATTGTCCATATCTCAACTTACCTTATTTGGTCTTATATTCTTTAACTTGATCTTGTCTCCATTTGGTGATGTTTTGTCTCCATTCAGATTCATTTCTCATCCTTTTTCTCTCTCTCTCTATTTTCATTAACTTCATTCCCCCCCCCCTTGTCTGCTGACCTCATAATTTCTGTATTAATTGACCTCAACTTCAGAAATCCCTGGACTAGCTCCCTCACCATGTTTAGGGTTCAGGGGTGTACAGCGTAGAGATAGTACTTTGTCGCTTGGCAGCAGCTCCCTCGGGAGAAAGGGCACAACTGGTTCTTACCTTTAACTCAACTCTCACTTCTGGTTCCGGAACTCTGACCCTACCACTCACTGGTTACCGCTTCTGCTGGCGGGCGAAACGAAGTGCCTTGTTTCGAACGACCAGCTGCAAGTTCCTGGGGAGGAAACGGGCGCCGCCAAGATTTACTCAAGTCCACTGAAAGGAAAGGAAGGGGGCAAGAATATAGCATAACAAGCTGGATCGGTCGGGGCCTGGAATAACGACCGCGCAATCCACTGACACTCTCCCGGGTGGATGACTCAGAAAAAATCTGAGTTTGTTTTACACTTTTTGTTCGCAGGACTTTTGTCACTCAACTTACGAGAGTCTTGCAGGGGAAATACTGCTATTTTTTAGTTGAGATATTTCTGCGCTATCCCCGTTTCAACTATAATGATTGGAAATACAGGCCTTGTAATTTAACAGTTTATGCATATCTTAAAAGTACCATGAAAAATCACAAAAGTCATTTGCTAAAAAAGTGGACTTACAACAATTTTTCAATTCAAACTGCACGGGCTAATCTGGGACAACACTTTGCGTACATGAATTAAGCCCGGTTTTCCAAGATGGCGGATCATATTTTTTTTATGAAAGATGACTAGTAATCTGGTGTTCACATGACGCTGCTCAGCTACAGTTTGATTGCGATAAATGTTCAAACCAAGTTCAATGAAAATTGGGCAATAATTGCGACAACTTTGGGGGGGGGAGGCGGGGGGTTACAAGCTTTTTTTTTTACTTTATATGGCCAAGATTCAAATCCCACTTAGATATCATTGGGGCAACTGTTCGCACCAAAGTTCGTGAAGATGTTTCAATCATGAAATATGACCTTTATAGTGTTAAGACACATGGCTCACCATGGACAGAATGTAATCAGAAAAAGCCACAAGATCATTTTGCTGAGGAAAGGTTTTCATGTAAAATTTCATTTCCATGTCATTTTTAAGTTCCATTGCAGAAATAATTCAAACGAAAACATGTACAAATGTTTGTTTCCTAGTAAAGAAAGTCAAACATATACATGCATTTGTTTATATTTACAAATAAGAATTGACAATTTATGATAATACATAAAAATTTCAATTCCGCAACATGTAATGTTCTGTCCCAGTTATCTGGACCAAATACCAGTGAGTCACGTTCTGGAAAAGCCGGGCTTAATGCATGTGCGTAGTGTCGTCCGAGATTAGCCTGTGCAGTCTTCTAAACGAAAATCCAGTTTAGTTGGAAAGGGCTGTCGCCGATTAGCCTGTGCGGACAACACATGCTAATGTTAGACACTTTAAGCACATGCAGTAAGCACAGTTTTCACAGAATGCGGCTAATATTGTTGACAATGCTACAATTTAAAAAAAACATTTAGGTATTAACAATTTGGATACCCCTTTGCCATGAACAATTTATTAAATTATAAAAATACATGAAATGTATACAATTATATTTTGGACAAATGACTTACAATGCAGATATATGACAAATACACGTGTGCTTGTGTTAGAAAATGTATTAACACATTAATTATATAGGCACGTACAACAACAAATAAATAATAAAATAATGCTATACTTTTTTAACACTAATCAGCCAAGATGAGTTTTGATTACTTAATATTTTTGTGATAAACTTCACGCATTGCTTGCATAAAACACATATAAAACATGAACATAAACATATTTCACACAACTTGAAGATTCTTAGCCTATATAATTGGAAATATCTTAAAAGTTGTTGATATCTGAGATATTCAATGCACAACCAATGTACATGTGTAAGTAAACATTCGTGTAATCCTTAACCCATTTATGCCTAGCGTCTAGAAAAAAGGCCTTGGCAAACAGCGTAGACCCAGATGAGACGCCGCATGATGCGGCTTCTCATCAGGGTCTGCGCTGTTTGCTTAAAGGAATTTCTGTAAGAAATATTCTAAATATATAAATAAATATACTAGACATCCCTAATTTCGGAGATAAATTGATCCAATTTAGAAGGATGGGAGAGTGCACTAGGCATAAATGGGTTAACATTAATATGGCCAAGCTACTTTTCCATGATCATACAATACCGATGCCGAGAGTTTACATTAAAAGTGAAATAGAAACTTCTTACAGAATTATACTTTAAAAAAACACACACACAAAAATGTAACAATTAAATGCACGAACATAAAGCATAATCAATTCAGTAAATAACGATAAGCAAAAGAAACAACAATGCAAAATTGAAAGTCTGCTAGTATATTAACTTACACACTTAAAAGGCATACTTGGCAAATAAACTATTGGTCAATCTTGGAAAGAAAAGTTGTATTAAACATCAACAACTATTAACTCCTGTGTTAAGTAAAATTAAAAACATGAAAATGGGCCTGCTATTAAATGCCAGCATAAAAAAGGTCTGAGATATAAAATTCAGCATAACAGGCACCATAACATCAATGGCGTAGTGCGAAAATGGGTCTTTTGCCATATATGACCAGGTAAAGAGCTATGTTGTCCGCTATAAGGTCACGCAAGGTTTCATGGTCTCATTAGCGGGGAAGGAAGCTCCTGACCAGACTGGTCTGAAGCTACGCTGATCAAAAATGGCATCAGACCCATTTTTGCATGACGCGGGTCATAAATATATCAAGAAACATTTTTCGAATTTAAATATTCCGAGCCAGGTCATGTGACTCAACAACAAGCTCCATCACTGACTCCATGAGAAACCTGCCAACACCAAATTGTTGCATGCCAACATGAGTTGCAGGTAAATAGTATTTTTGAGAAGACAAATCAAAAGCTTTAAATCAGCATGAACTTTGTAACTAACGTCCAATGTAAAACCAGCAACTTACCAGTACAGAAAAGTCCCGTAAAAGACAAGTTCAACATAATAATTTGACATAAATTGTTTAGATATTAATTTTATTAATATAATTGTCTAATCCCCTCATAAGTTTGCAGCTACTATCAACATTTTAGCACAAAACGTCCATCCAAAATTGAAGTTTATGAGCGGGAACAATCTACAATGTTCAGTAATGATGACATTTACCTTCACCATTGCCCCAAATACAATTTCAAGTCGCCATCAAAGCTTGCTATATATAAAGTAAGTAAAACATCACCTATTTGATGCAGTATGCCATACCCCTATCAGGATTTTTTATTTTGTAGAACCCTGCTTAAAAATACATGAGCCACGCTTTGGGAATACGTGGGGACATGCATATGCATAAAGAGTCATCCAGATTAGCTTGTGCACACTGAACACAGACGACACTTTCAGCTTTAACGTTTTTTGTTTAATTCAAATGAAGTCTCTTCGTAGCGAAAATCTAGTTTAGGTGGAAAGTTTCGCCCATAGTAAGCTTGTGCGGGCTGCCCAAAACACATGGCCTCAAATCTCCCAAATCGCACCAGATGGCAACTGCTGGATCCAAGTACCCCGTTGTTGCCAGAAAACCATGCCAAGAGTCCTCATTAGGAATGTTGTGCAAAACAAGAGGACCAAAGTGGTCCAATATATCGCTAAGCTCAGCTCATTCAACTTAAGCAATCAACTGTTTTTCTTTTTATTTGTTAATGCAAGTGGATTATCAAAACCAATCCAATCATTAAATACCCAAACATTTCCGTTTTTATAACTTGAAGATGTGTTCAAATGGCCCACAAACTGCCACTGGACACAGAAATAAGTATTGTTTTACCAATACTGGAGCTTATGAGGTAAAAACTTAATTCTTGGGGTTGTTAAAGAAGGCATGAAAAGTCATATTGAGAGTTTTATGGTTTACTATCTATTCTTAACGAGTTTATGAACAGTGAACTGATTGACACAATGAGCCCAGCTATGGAAAAAAGAATTATAAACGGTATTATACATTAGGTTAGCAAATTGAATGTGTAATAATGATATTGCATGTTATTTTTGTTTTAATTTGCATGTGTGTATTATATAGGTTTTTTTAACAATCAGTATGCATAATTGTGTTGCATCAAGAAGCCTGATAATTGATACACATTTTATTTTATATTGTATGTGTGTTTTACTTTGTTCTAAAGATGCGTTAAATGTGTGTAAGTCTATGTGAGGACACATATTAACATCAACGGAGAGCTAAATATGCAGTTAAATGATAAGTATTATTAGTCAACAGATCTATATTAACGTTTGAGCTGTTTATTTAGAGCAATAATACCCTATACAGTTTAAGTGACATTTGTAGTTGTAATTGTATAGTTAGTTACTGTACAATTGTAGTGGTAGTTTATTGTAAGTTGGTGTAATGATTTCTTAATAGTATTGGTATTGTACTGTATCATATTAAGTTTGTATTTTCTTATATAAGACAGACTGTGTTATGCGACATGGACATTCTTGTGACATGTGACAATGATTATGGACATGCAAATATTATAATGAGGACATAATTTCTGAGCTGGGGGGAGTTTGTAACCAGTTACAAATTCCTTTTGAAAGTTGTCTCCCTTGTGTGCATAGTTGTTTTTGTTACCTATTTTCTTTCCTGTACATTGAGTCTATTGGTGTTTTTTTTTCATGCTTGAGCATGAGGATTTCATGAGTGGAAGTGGAAGAACATGTTTGTTTTTTTATAATGTAAAATGAGTTCTACTCTGAGGTTAGTATCTTGACTCTTGGTTACAATAGTGTTTTTAAAGATTGAGGATGATTGATTGGTTTTGTACCAACATAATGTGCATTTATATTAATTTGTAATGTGTTCCCGCGACTTAGTAAAATGGCAGCCCTTCTCAGAATTGCTCTTTCATTTATTAAAGTAATTATTTCTGTATGCTTCATGATCGCATGCATTTAACTTGCAGAGGCAAACATCTACACGGAGAGACCAGTCCGTGAGGATTAAAAAGCAACCGTTCCATAAATGGTTATGTACTGACATTGAGATAAATGTATGAATGTATTATAAAAACATATATGTATGTATTGTTTTGATCATTATATGGTTTTCAATAAAACTTTGTAAAAAAGACACTCGATGACCATTATATACTTATGTATGTTATATAAATAGTATTTGTATTTATTGTTAATTTTAGGTTTCCTTTTATACCTAATGATTAAATATGACATTTCTGCAGTGAAATAACAGCAGTGAAAATAAACAAATTGTTATTTTCACCGGTGAAAATAACAACTTTTCAGAACTACTTTTTCTATTTTTAGATTATCATATCAAGATTTACTTCCCTTATTTCACCCACTTAACAAGTACTTGCAAAGTAATCTCCATTGTTTGGCCTTATTTCTTGTTAAAGCCGTCTGCATTGTAGCAATGATCACAACATGTATATAGGAACAATAAAAAAATATAATATCTTTGTTTTGATCTGGAAACAATGGAAGCAATTGAAGACATAAGTGAAAATGAATACTCTGCATTCTTTGGAGATATATTTTATCTGGAAAATGTAAACAATGAGGAATCAATTGAAACAGTTGTAGTACCAAAAATGGGTGGGTAAGAGAGGTTGATCATGAAATTGATGAAATTGAAGATGAAAGAAATGACAATGAAATACCAGAAACTGTAAGTTATGTGAATTCAAATTCTGAATTCTCCAGTTTAGGACAGTAGACATTGATTCATTCTTTAGTGAAAATAAAAATGAAAACACTCAAAAGAAAACATAGCAAGACATGAAACTTTTTCATTCATTTCTGCATTACAAGGAGGAATCAAGATTGGCACAGTTTATACCACCTGACACCCAAAATGAATACATATGTGAGTTTTTACTATCTGTAACAAAAAAGAATGGCGAAGAACATGAGCCCATCACGTTAAGAGGTTTCATGTGCTCTATAGGCAGACACTGATAGCGAGTTTCAAAGGGCAAGAGATGTTCTCAAGTCTAAGCAAAGGACCTCAAAAAGCAGGGCTTAGGTAACAAGCCGAAAACAGTTGATACATTAACCGATGAGCACCTTGGCCGGATTACAAGGCAAGGACATTGGGTGACCACTCGCGCGCTCTTTGGCTCATTCTATGTGGTTCATCTGTGCCACATATTTTGGAACGAGAACATGGACTGAAATCCACAATATGAAATGGGGCGATGTCTCACTAGAAGTTAATCCCTGCTCCGGGCGTAAATTCATTACGTTGTCTAAGAAACGTCAGGCGAAGACAAGGACTGGTGCTAATGTTCGCGATATCAGGTAATTATTTGTTACTTATTTTTCAAAACATTATTAAAATAAAAATCTTTTTAGCTTTTATTAAATAAATAAATAAATAAATAAATAAATAAATAAAATGAATGAATGAATGAATGAATGAATGTATGAATGAATGAATGAATGAATTAATGAATGAATGAATGAATGAATGAATGAATAAATAAATAAAAAAAAAAACATTAATTAATTAATTAATTAATATTAAATAAATAGATAGATAAATAAATAAATATTAAATTTAAATAAATAAAACAAGAGCACCGCATGGCGGATGCCAACGCTCGGCTGTGAGTGCTTGGATTTTGTTGTTTTTTACCTTTGACCTAAAAGGATGACCTTGACCTCTCACCACTCAAAATGTTCAGCTCCATGAGATACACATGCATGCCAAATATCAAGTTGCTATCTTCAATACTGCAAAAGTTATGGCTAATGTTAAAGTTTTCGGACGACGACGACTACGACGACGACGACGCGGAAGGACGAGAGGGCTATGACAATACCTCAGGGTTTCTTCGAAAACAGCCAACCTAAAAATGAATGAATTAATATAAATAACTTAATAGATAATATATTTAGATTCTATAAATAAATAAAAAATCTATTTATTAATAAATTGACATTTTCAATGTTATTTTTCACCGCAAATAGTGAAAATATCAATTTTATTTCACTGATAATAAATCTCGGTATTTCATTATTTCATTGGTAGACCTAAAATAAATATGTTTTTCTTAAATATCAATTTTATTTTTTAAAGGGCAAAACATACAGCGACAGACGGCCTACTGACAAGTTGGGTGAAGACTCTCCATTTTTCTTGAGTATTTGTACACCAGTCCAAAAAGGCTGGTTTAAGAAATCGGCAATGGGATTAAATTAGCTGTACAATATCATGAATGAGATGAAAACAGATGCGTGAATTGAAGAGGCACGCATTACACCATACATATACTAAAAACGTAACTATAAACTATACCTATGATCCGCATCACGCGAAAACATACTTTGAGGAGATTACGCCCAGATTGAATCCCGATCAGCTCGCATTTTAAAGCTTAAAGTGTAAAACACGGATGTTCAGCAAACAAATGTTGATGTGACTGCGCTTTCAAGATAGAAACTGTTCGCTAGCGACATAAGGTCTATTTTCGTCTGCTGTGTCTCATGATGTACTTTCATCAGTTCATTAATTTAGAGCTTTAAAGTTGTACAATGCACATACATGTACACTTAATTTAAATTCACAGACTTGCCGATACCTTTGTCGGAAGTACTTGATGACATTGGAGCCGGGAAAGATACTGTATTGGAGCGTAGAAGAACATACTTGCGGCAGGAGTGCAGTGAGATGATAGCATGGCAACTTAGAGGATACTATGTTGAATGTTTTCATTTCGGAAGCCAATCGGAAGGATACACCGGAACCGGAGACCAGTCTGTGTGATGACATATTCGAAAGGAAAGATTCTAGACAAGTTCTGTTTAGCGCGGAAAGATGGAAACAGTACATCGAACATGAGGTTCACAAAGATCAAGAGACAACCAAAACTGGGCCTTCTGTGAGTTGGATTCCTAATTGGGATAAAGTATACGCAGTTCACGTACGCAAACCTCTTCCTGAAATACAACACTGGATCGACAGATGTAGAGGTAGACACTGGCCTTCTGTTCAGCTAATTGAGGCTTCGCGGGTAGCGCCATGTTTCCTGGTACCAGCCGGACATCCAGCCAGTGATTACAAACGCGAAGAATGGCGACTGTCTCCGAACCTGATAGAACGATAAAACCTGATAAAATTTAAAGTTTATATTTAATTTTCAATGATATTTTTACACTTACCTTATCAAATAATCAATTCGATTGAATTGCCAATATTTTTTTATGATCACTGCACTGTAGAGGCTTATGCATTTTTCTAAAAATCATTTTCATCATGAAATATCTGTTTGTTTACATCCATTTTACTGTATCATTTTCAGTGTGAGAAAACGCATGGTTCAGAAGTTACAAGATGAAGGAGTCCCAGCTTATCAAATAGTTCAAATTTCGGGCCATTAAAACATAAACGTTATCAACAATTACAGCAAATTGAACAACCAGCAGCCAATGGCCATTTCTGACATTTTGTCAGACTCGTCACGTCCAAACAGCATCGTGCCTCGGGCTCCCGCTCGTCCTGCAATGCCAATGTCTACACACAATTTCGGGGATTCTTGTGAGATGCCGATGGGAAGAGGGTTTTTCATGAACTCGCACTTTCATGGAAACGTGGTCTTCAACTTTAATCGGAACGAACAAAACACGCTGTCTCAGCAGGAAGTCCAACAACACAGACATGTGCATCGTGATTCCAGCCCTGACATCGTGCGACAACCGTTCAAAATGATAAAAGTGATCCCCAGTAACAGTGATAGCGATAAATCTTGCTCATCAACACTTAAAACCAATTAAAATATTCCTGTTTTTTGTTAATCCACAGTTTCAAACACTAAATTACTCAGGTGACAGTTTGTAAAAATGGCGCACTGTATGAATGAAAATATGTCAAAATTTGCGTATTCCTACGACATCTCGGACATGTACTGTTCAGTAAATGTTGTTATACTTGCAGTATTTTATGCTTAACTTTGTTTGCTTATTTCAGCAAGAGCAATAAAATGTTAAAATCCTTCAGCTTTGTTTACTCGTAAACCATCAAATATTGGACTTTTTCTTCCGGCGGAGGATGATAAAAACACTTATGACGTCATTTTGTGCATTGAAATGTATTGAAATGTATTGAGACACACCACTGGAGAAAGGGTAACTTTTCAGCGAAAGGGAAACAGCTGTTAATTATTTTCTTGAAAAAGGGGCATAAAAGAAACAGAAAATTTGTACATGTCAGTGTCAGTGCTGCGCCACTCGTGAAAATATATTTTCTATGATCACTCGTGAAATAACAAACTATCTTACATTGACATGAAATAAATATCCTATATATGTCTTCATATCTGGAATTCCATTATCCATATATATGGGTAGCACTTAATAACGTAGAAACAATCTTATAAAGGTTTACGCGTTTTAAAACTCCACAGATAATTTGAACCCTTACTTTTTGAACACTATTATAATAAATATGTATTATATAAATACCATCAGTGTTACATGTGTACATGATTTTTACCAACAGGACTCAATGTAAAAAAGCTACAATAATATGTGTATTTAACAAAATGCGACGAAGTTGGTGTCACACCAGCATCTGCACGAACATATCAACATGTGTTCAACACAGAATACAATATTGCTTTCACCAAACCATTAAAGGACAGATGCAATTTCTGTATTACTCATGAAAACCACCCTATTGAAATGAAAATGGAACGTAATGTTAGTTTCATGAACCCATCACGAACAAAGAGAAGGCAAGAGAAAACAAAAACATTAGATAAACAAGACCTGTCACCATAGGATAACATATTCCCCCTTTTACCACATTTTGGTAAACCTAAACGCAAAGTGTTTTTCCACATTTTTCGAAACCTAAACGCAAAGTGTGACGGAATTTCAGACGGACATACGGACAGTGCGATCACTATATGCCCACCTTCGGGGGCATAAAAAAGGGTTAAAGAGGATGATGAGTTATCTGTCTCATGTTTTGATCTTGAGGAAGTTCTTGTGACACCTCAAAGCAAAGGAAATGCAATGTATTACAAAAGATGACTTCGCACCAAAATTTTACCATTTCTGAGTATGGAACAAAAGAATGTTTTTGATATATTTGAAATAAAAGTATTTCATCAAGACCGAAAATGTGAAAAAGCATCATGTGTGTGTGCGTATGATTTCATCAAGCTAAAATATTCACAAGGAAAGAAGAAATTCATTTTTATTCTACTTGTGAATTACTTGTGGTGCCTGAGATAACGGAGTGCAGTCACCTACAAAAAATCCCCGTTTGATATTGATTTCGAGACCTTCTTAATTACAAAATTAAAACGTGTAACTGCGTATGCACATCAGTGTATACAGAACATAGAAGACAAACATAACAAACAAACAGGTACTCTTACTAGCACAGAATTACTTGAAGCGACTAGACAATTGTTGGTATTTGTACAAAAAAAGCATTCCTGTAGTAATTTCAGTGATATGAAACAAAACAAATCGACCAATCTTCAAAAACAACTTAATTTTGCATTGCAGGGGAGGAACGCAACATGCAGTACTTACTGAAGGGTCACGGTACCCAATCTTTGCGCGTGGAATATGACAGGGAACCTTCGGACTGCATCCACTATAAGTATTGATTTTTCAGAGCATTAATTAACCGCAAAGTAAGTTTTTAAACCAGTCTGAATTTCGCCTGAAAAATGTCTGACATACGCACGTTCTTCAAAGGGGGTGGGGCGATTTTCAATCGTCCGAAACGGAGAGCAAGCGATCATTAGAAAAAAGGAAAACACAGCAGTCGGTGTCCGATAAGACCAACCGTTCGCGAACAGTCCGAAATGCGTGGTTTAGTGAATATTTTCGTGGGCGAAAATGGAGAATGACAAACTACTAGTATTGTGTAGTGTTTGTGTAATGTAAGCCTCACTTTCTGACCAAAATTCTTCCCTTGTCAAAAGAATTACCGGTAAATACAGAAAGGAAACACTCAAATATCTAACAAAAGCTTAAAATATGTTAAATGAATCGAAAAACAAAGGGCTCAATTAAACCCAAATGAAACAGAAATGGCCAAGAGTATGAAAAATGTTGATGAGGAAAACAGCATCATGTATAAGAAGTTATTCAACACAGCGTTTTATGTTGAAAATGAAAATGAACCCTTTAGTAAATTTCCCCCAATTAATTGAAATACAACAAAAATGACATAAGTTTTGGAAGCAATTATTTGAATGAGATTGCTTTCAAGCAATTTTTCATGACAGCTTCAGAAATTACCAAAAATTAAACAATACAGGAAATACAACATGTCAGACTTGTTAGCATTTTGTTTGATGAGTCCACTGATAGAGGAATAACTGAGCAAGAATAAATTAACGAAAAATATGAGTAAATTGCAAACTCACGTTGCTGACATGGTGAATCTTTATCATGGGCATGCTGTTTGTTTGAAAGATGGTGTTTTAAAGAGTTTGCAGGATGTAGCGGTATCGACAGAAGTTTTGAAGCAAAAGTTAGTTTGCATTAATAATTTAATACTGATGGGGCAGCGGTCAATATTGGGACGAAGTGTGGTGCAGTGCAGCTGCTAAACGATGCAGTATATTAACACATGGGTGAAGATGGGAACTGTAATGAGTACATCACAGTTGTCCATTGTATTGCACATAAACTGGAACTAGCAGTCTGTGACTCAAAGAAGGATATTCACTACTTGAATGACTTTGAATTAGTGTTGTAGGGAATAGTTCAGCTGCATTGCTATTCCCCAAAACGTAGGAAAGAGCTTTATGAAATAGCAGATTCCGTGGATCAGAAACTGAAACATTTCGGGGTCTTCAAACTATAAGGTGGGTGGCCAGCCTATATAATAGCATTGAAAGCGCTGCTGGAGAATTATGAAATAACTCTTATGCACCTGAAGGAAATTAAAACAGGAAATGATGGAAATGCCAACAATGCCAGATGCTATATCAAAGAGATGAAAACAGAGATTTTTTAATGTTTCTTCCTTTTCTCGTTGACTGGACCAACCTACTGCCAGAGGTTTCTGTACTGTTCAAACAGAAGAAAGCACTCGTATCAGAAGTCGGAAAACGAGTGAGTGAGTTAAAGGAAAAGGTTACTCAGGTGAAACTAAGGAGAGGTAAAGGACTTAGAAAGTGCATTATCCAGTAAACAGATGGGCTTTTCAGGGGAGTTGAGATCACACAGAGAAACAGAAAAATAGCAGCAGATGACAAACCAGCTAAAGTAAACGAAGACATAGAAAAGCTGCTGTCTGACACTGAGTGTTTCGTAGAGGAGAGGTTTATACAGGACCTTGCTGGTGAACCACACTGCTTGTTTGCCATATTTGACTACTACCAGTGGCGAAACTAGGAAACACAAGCTTATGAATTTAGTCTGTTTGACCAAGAAGAGATTGAAAAGCTAGTGCAGATTTACAGTCCACTGTTGACAGAAGATGAGAAGGAGAATGCAGCAGATGAATGGTTGGAGATGAAAATGTACATAGGGTGAAATACTTATTGGGGCCACATAGATGCATATAAACGTCTACTGAGCAACCAAGATGTTAAAAATGTCAAAAATGTCTTACCATAGGTTAACATTATGTTAACCATTTCACCTACATTAGCTGAGATTGAACCAGGTTTCAGCCATATGATCTTAGTGAAAAGACAAAACCAAACAACTCTAAACCAACACACGCTTTCTTCATTCATGAGAATCAAGCCGAGTGGTCCTTCTGTAAAGAGCTTCGAGTCCAAACCAATTGTGGTGAAGTGGCTTAGGGATGAAAGGAGACATATCCAAGGACGTAAGTGCAAAGGACCAAGAGTGCCAAACAGGGCTAGAAATAAGTCAAGTAGCAGTGACGACAATGACTCAGACTGAGATAAAACTCGGATATTAACAGTTACACTGTCTTGCTTAAAGAACGATTCCTACTGGTAGGGGATATGTTTATTATAGTTCCTCAGTCAATCCTTGCTTTAGAAATAGTTAAAAATCCATTAGCCTTCATAATCAAGTAAAGTTAAAGTTTTGATAATTTTATGTCCTGTTCCTGTTACATATCAAGAGTTTTGAAAAGAACGCAACATGCAGTTAGCACAATATTTGTCTTTATTTATTTTTTATTCCTCATAAAGAAACTTATTTCCCTGCTTAAAATGGAGATTATGCAGGCAATAATCAACAGGGGTTTCCCCATAAGATAAATATGACACATTTGTGATCAGCTGGCATGAATAAACGAGTAAATCGCATTTTAGCAGTGATATAGGAAACTGTATCAGTCATATCAGCCTAATTCAATCAATTAATTCACACATATTTGAACTGCATTTGTTAGCAGGATATATTTTCTCCCCTGCCCAAGAGACCTGAGTCTTACCTGTGACACACAGCCAGATAAAGGAGAACAACTGTAAAAAGTTTTATTACAGACTCACTTGATGCAAAGTGAAGTAAAGGCTATTGTTTATGAATATTCATCAGATTTGTTGTCTTTGACCTAAATGTGTGACCTTGACCTTGCCTCTAGGGTTATTGGTCTTGAGTGTGACTCAGCCCAAGGTGATTGAGAACAACTGTCTTAAGTTTCATGGCTGTTGCTCATATTTTATTGGCGATGCAGCTCAAGACAGGAAAAATCCAATATAAAAAGGGTATTGTCAAGTCAAAAAGGGCAAAAACTCAGTTATTGACAAATGGTTTCTGTCACAATTTGACCTACATCATCTTCTTATCCGTGTGTGAAAGGAAGGACGGTACAATAGACGGACGGACGCCAAAATAATATCCCTCCTCCTACGACGGGAAATAATTATATATATATATTACAGGTTAACACATATCAAGGTTAAACAAAGAAATATGTGACCAGTGTGCAATTCCAGACATGTATTTTCTTAATATAAATATTTTATTTTTATTTTTCTCACTTTTTCTTCTCAAACAATGCAGTTTCACCAGAAATCTATTTTGATACAGGATGGCAAACTGTGCATCTGTTATTGTATTTAGTGACTTCTCAGTGAGGACATCCTTTTTTAATCAATTGGTGTAAACACAATGGTACTATTGAAGCACAAAATTCATTTTTTGCTTACACTTTTTATCGATAATAGTAATTTACTCAATCCTAGAACTTTTTTTTCAGAAAACAAAGACAAGCTTCGAACAAGGAGTATTTATTCAGTACATTTAAATGTATATAATTTGAACATTTATAATAAGTTGATTACAAAAGTAATATCATAAAATAGTATGTAAAAGACACATAACAGTGTCATTCACAACCTAATTTAAAACTGTACAAAAGAATGATATATATTTTTGATAAAATCATGAAGATACAGAAGAATATAAATGAAAAATACAGAAGAAGAATAATAAATGAAAAATACAGAAGAATAATGAATGAAAATGATATGTGGAATATCACAATGAAATATTAACATGAACATATGTGGCGTGTTCTGAGATAACTGGGCAAAATGCTTGTGCGTTTAGTGTCGTCCCAGATTAGCCTGTGCAGTCCGCACAGGCTAATCCGGGACGACACTTTCCGCCTAAACTGGATTTTTGCTAAGAAGAGACATCATTTAAACGAAAAATTCCATAAAAGCGGAAATTGTCGTCCCTGATTAGCCTGTGCGGACTGCACAGGCTAATCTGGGATGACAATTTACGCACAAGCATTTTGCCCAGTTTTCTCAGAACACGACACATATTTCAATAGAATGGTTACATTTACAAACATTATGACTCTGATACATATAAAGTTTTGCACATGCCCGAGTAATATAATTGTCCTATCTTACCAGAACACAAACAACAACAATTTTCTTGCCTGGAAAAAGTTGAAAAAGAAAAGAAGACAGGTTTGATTTCTGTAAATTAGTGGCTGACATTTGAAAAACCAGGCTTGTAAATTAACATCAGATTTTTTCCCCTCCTTTATTAAGTACGGTTGAATTGTACCTCTCTAATAAAGAAAAAAAATATATACATGTAGTTGTGTTTAACAAGCAACTTGATTGATTAAATCAGGTTGAAAAAAAAGCATGTTTGATCAATCAGGACATTTCCGATGTAATTTTCCATCGATTTTGCCTGTGAAGTTTTTATTATTTTAAAGAAATGCATTACTGTAAACTAGTTAAAATATTTGTGTATTTAAATACTTTCTCCAATAAATTGTATTAAAAGGAATAAAACAAAGACATATTTCAGTGAGACAGACGCTTGTTTCCTGATCAACTGAGCTACTGAGGAGCTAAACTTGTCACGAACTGTCTTTACCTTAACAGTTATAATGTTATATAACATGATAACATAAAATGTTTAAGTTCAAGTAGCAATAACAACCTAAAATGTATGTTCTTTGTTAGATTTTGTTCTTCGTATAAAAAGTCTTAGGGCTTTACTTCAAGAAGGTCATTTTGGCATGCCTGTGAAAGAAAATAATGGGTATGTGCAATTAAGTATAAAGCAATAATATTAAAAAAAAAATCCCAATTTGAAGATTTCACAACGCAAATTGTACAGATTTCTCAACGATTATTTTTCAAATTTCATAAATTTACGCACTCGTTTTTCCCAATGAGACCGCTAGCAGTACTTTTCCCAATTGAGCAAAATAATCACTGAATATCATACAATGATTTAAGTACTAAGTAATTCACAGATATCATTGTATTGCACAATCTATGACTGAATATCTGATATGTAAAACATAAAAGAACTGATAACTTGAAAAAGCAGACATTTTTACTAACAAATACCTCCATAGCTTCTTGGATCAGCATTTACCTATTATTTATTTCATGTCGTTAAATAGTTTTTACAGTAAAACAAATATCTATGGGTAAGTTTAATTTTGCTATTTGTGTCCGTTGTCCACATTATAAAGATTATAAACTAGTTCAATAACTATATATTTTGTTATATGTATGTAAATGTTGTATAGTACTTGACATGTGTCCAATGTATTATAAAATAAACACACAAAAACACAACAGATAAATATAAAATATGTAACAAACTTATTGCCTTTAACAGCGGAAGACCAAGTATAATAGTGAACACCATTCCTTATTATTGTTATAACAACATCTTAAGTAACTAAGTAACTACAGTTTCCAATTATAGTACACGGCAACAGTATCCAATTATAGTACATGGCAGTAAATAAAACTGTTTCACACACAATTTTTGATCTGATAAATATCACACATGAGCAAACTTTCTCCAAAAAAGCATTCCTATAAAAGTCAATGATGACAGTCAGCAAAACATGCAGCACCGCGCAGGCTATTAGTTGACAGCTCACACAACAAGTACAGTGTCAGTTATTGTCTGCTGACCGCCATTTTGTAGCATGCATGCAGTTTGGATCGGCATTCTGCAATGACATTATTTCATTTTAGCTGTGTTAAGTGAGTATGAGTGAATAAAACTTTTAGTGTTTTTTTTATAAGAATGTGTAAGAGGTTGCTGGTATGCGAATATACAAGGAGAGGTTATAAAGGTTATGGTAGGAAGACGTTATGATACACAAGACAAAGTGAGAAATGATAAATAAGCAGCGTCATTTGAAAACTGGCTTATGCCATATGCATTTGCGCAGTCTGGTCAGGAGCTACCCTGTCCGCTAAAGTGACCTTATAGCAGACAGAGGACCTCTGACAAGCCTGTGCAGATGTGCAATTATGTAATTATCCTTAGTAAAATTGAAGGCCTTTGCAAACAGTTTGGATCCAGATGAGACGCCACAGAACGTGGCGTCTCATCAGGATCCAAACTGTTTGCTATTCTGATAGTGGTCTTAGAAAAAAAAATCAAAGAAAATGCTAATTTTAGAAATTCAGCAGACAACATTTTAGCAGACGACAAATTTCCCAGCATGCAAAGGGTTAACAAATAAGAAACATTTGTGCATGACAGGGCTCAAATGATCAGTTTTGTGAAAGAAATCATAAGGGTAAAATTAAATTGTTTAATATTCCTTCAAATGATGAAGGTCTGCAAAGAGTTTTGATAATTTTGAGTGGCAAAAGAAACCGTTCTTTCAATGTTGAAGTCAGGGTAAGATCCCAGTCAATATAACTGCAAGACCTGTTGTTTTTTTCCTCTGAGGCTTGTCTGAATTCCATTATTACTCAGCCCGATACGCTAGTAAATTCCATATCACAAAACCTTTTTATCTTTTTTATCTAGAAACTGCTTAGGTAGAGAAGGAGCTGGTAATGGGGGAAAACCTGGAGAACAAACAGCTGCAGTTGTTCCAGGTAAAGCAAAAACCAGAAAAAGGTACGCATTTTCAATTAGATAGTCATTTTTAAAGACATTCTTGTTAGAATGTTTGTGAAAAACTTGTTACATTTATGATCACCTGATACTCATGCCATTATTTGGACGAGGGGGAGGGGGGGCAACTGATGTTACTTGAAGAATATGTGTATGGCATAACATGGGGAACATACACATCAGATGTATCATTGAGATCTACTTCACTGGGAAAACGCAATGCAGCAACAACAAATAAACTGTAAAAAAAATGAACAAAAATGAACAAACAAAAATTTGCCATTTTTAACAACAAGTTCACCTGTCAAGATGATATGAACACTTGTCTGTCTGCATTTAAGACTGTAGGCTGACACAACCACTGACCAAACAGCACTACTATTTGCAAAACCAGTTATCACAAAAATCCTGCATACCAAGTGGTGAACCATTCATACAAATTAGGAAAGTTCAAATAAACTACAACCATCCGTGAAAACCACCAATCTGTGTATAAAGTATCATTGCAGCACAACATATGTAGACTATGCCTATCAGCTGTCTTAAAAAGTGAAATCTCTGACATTTCTAGAGACACATCATAAAACAGAATGCAACTGCTCTTCGGCATTAAACATATAACAAACAAAATTTTGGCACAAAGAATGACAATGTCATTTGTATTTCTCAGTGCAACTCCATACGCACAGGCTAATCTGGGACAACACTTTCTCCTTTGATAGAATTTTTGGTGGAAATCTCTTCTAAACGAAGTGCGGAGTGCACAGACTTATGTGGGACAATGCTTTCTGCACATGCATTAAGCCCACTTTTCCCAAAGCATGGCTCAATTTAAGCATTGCTTAGCTGAAAGAAGATATTGGGCACAAACACATGAAGGTTAAAACAGCATCACAGTTAATACCATTATACCTTTGTAACTGCCAACTCACAGAAAACAATCAGTCGAAAATCTTGCAAGTTATCATATTCACTAACTTTAATAATTTCATCAATGTTAACTCTTTTCTTTACCACACAATTCCTTACTGGAAGTAAACATTTTTTCAAGTCAACCAAGTATTCCAAATCGTGAGTGTCAATTTACAACCATTCATTTAAATTTGAGTGTGCAGTATTTTAACGTTTATAACACAAATTAAGAACAGAATCTCCATATGATTCATAGATTTTAATGATAAGACGATGGATGCAGCTTAAGGAAATGCAGGATTTTGTGCACACATATAAAAAGGGTTAGGGTGTCCGATATAAACACACAAAACATGAAAAATAAAGAAAATCATTGACACTTTTAAAATCAAAAGTTCTTTCAAGAAAAATGAAACATATCTTGAATAAATATCATATATGCAAATAAATGTAACTTTGAAAGACAATAAATCCCGTGGCACATATACACTGCCACAGACTAACAGTGGTACAGATAAATCCAGATATTACACTCTCAAAATATCAAATTATTTACACAAACATACTATAAATAATCTCAGCCTTAACCCATTTATGCCTAGTGGACTCTCCCATCCTTCTAAATTGGATCAATTTATCTCCAAAATTAGAGATGTCTGGAATATTTATTTCTATTTTTAGAATATTTCTTACAGAAATTCCTTTAAGCAAACAGCGCAGACCCTGATGAGACGCCGCATCATGCGGCGTCTTATCTGGGTCTACGCTGGTTGCCAAGGCCTTTTTTCAAGACGCTAGGCATAAATGGGTTAAATAACTTAACTGAGTATTCAACAAATGAAACACATGAAAAAACAAGCTGACAAACCTCTCCGACAGGTCATCAGACCACATTGTTTTCTGGCTGTGCCATATGATTCATTTCCCCGCCATGATTCTGAAGACGAGACGCCATGATTTTCTCGGTGAGTTTCTCCTGAAGATTGAAGCCCATGAGGTCTTTACGCGTGATGATTCCTTTCACAATGTTACGGCTGTTTGTCACAGTCAAGTGACGCAGTCCGAGGGTGCGGAACAACACGTAGGTTCTCTTAAGCGAGAACTTCTCAGGAATGTTCACGGCTGACTGGTTGATATAGGGCTTCTGTAAATTAACCAATTACCACTCAGAAACACACTGACGCATTGATAGTCCCTTGGAAAATCTAATTAAATTAAAGACCTTTCTTACTAGATTCAATTTGTTTAAGGCTTCATTTCCAATCCTAAGATACTGATGAGCAGCAAACAGCATAAAACCTGAACAGACTTCGAGTTACTCGCAAGCTGTTCTGGTTTTATGATGTTTGCATATAGCAATTTTAACTTTGCTTCTGTAAATTGTGGAATCGTTACCATGACAGCCTCTAACAGGGTTTTTTTTCCACTTTTTGGGAAGATAGCCCATGGCTTTGGAATTGGGAATTTTATCGGCGTTTCCCAGAAATTGGGAAAATAAATTCAGGATTGAAATTTTTTNTTTTTATTTTTTTTTTTTTTTTTTGGAAATTGGGAATTTTTAACCAAATTTTGGGAAAAAAGTATACTTTTTGCCATTGGGAACATAGCCGTTATTCGGCTATAAAATCGGGCCAAAAAAACCCCTGTCTAAGCATGCAACTTTTTCACCTACTTCTTTTTTTACTCTAGAGAATTATTATCTACCCTGTTTGCCAATTAGACCATGAAATCTTGCATGAGTTTACAGCAGACAGTGTAGTTCCTGACCAGGCTGTGTGGTTGTGAAAGCTGGTCTGAAGCTAAGCTGGCCGTTTATGTTGTAAGAAACATTTTCGCATGACACAAATCAATTTGAGGGTTGATTTTGTACAACTTGTGTAAGCTGATTTTCATCAGATGAGCTTGAAACTATTACTCCTTTACTTACTTTCTTTAGTTCAAAAGAACTGGAAGTTCTAACAAAAAGGTACATAAAAAATATTATATTAAACATTTCATACTAAATGAATTTTTGTTTTTGTTTGGGTGTTTTATAGATCAACTAAGGAGAAAACTAACAGTTAGTCTTAAATAGTGTGTACAATTTCAATAGTATAAGGAATTTACCAGATACTCCTAGCTAAAACTGTAAAACAAGTGAGATTGTGCATTGATATAATTACCAAGTCTAATGACAGATTCTTGTATTTTTCCTCCTCAATGTATTTGTTTAACTTCTCACTTGTCTGTTTAGGATTGTCCAACTTGTGAATGTTCAGCTGAAAACAACAATATGCAATTTAGGCTTGACACTTACTTTTATTTACAACATATACTATCTAGTCACAATCAGTCTTAAATACACTACCTGTTTAAATTCATTCTATGATAAACCAGACCATCTGGTCAAGTTAAGCAAATGACAGACTACCAGGTCAAGTTTTTCTTATGATACCCTACCAGGTCAAGTTCTTGTTATGATACACTACAAGGTCAAGTTCTTGTTATGATACACTACCTGGTCAAGTTCTTTTTATGATACACTACCAGGTCAAGTTCTTGTTATGATACCCCACCAGGTCAAGTTCTTGTTATGATACACTACCTGATCAAGTTCAGCCAATTATACACTACCAGGTCAAGTTCAGCCAATTATACACTACCAGGTCAAGTTCATCTTATTTTAAACTACCCGGTCAAGTTCAGCCAATTATACACTACCAGGTCCAGTTCAGCCAATTATACACTACCTGATCAAGTTCAGCCAATAATAAACTACCAGATCAAGTTCAGCCATTTATAAACTACCTATACCAGGTCAAGTTCAACCAATTTTACACTACCAGGTCAAGTTCAGCCAATAATAAACTACCAGATCAAGTTCAGCCATTTATACACTACCTATACCAGGTCAAGTTCAACCAATTATATACTACCAGGTCAAGTTCAGCCATTTATACACTACCAGGTCCAGTTCAGCCAATAATAAACTACCAAATCAAGTTCAGCCATTTATACACTACCTATACCAGGTCAAGCTCAGCAAATTATACACTACTAGGTCAAGTTCAGTCAATTATACACTACCAGGTCAAGTTCAGCCATTTATACACTACTAGGTCCAGTTCAGCCAATAATAAACTACCAGATCAAGTTCAGCCATTTATACACTACCTATACCAGGTCAAGCTCAGCCAATTATACACTACAAGGTCGAGTTCAGTCAATTATTCACTTCCAGGTCAAGTTCAGCCAATTATACACTACCAGGTCCAGTTCAGCCAATTAAACACTACCTGATCAAGTTCAGCCAATTATACACTACCTGGTCAAGTTCAGCCAATTATACACTACCAGGTCAACTTCAGCCAATCATACACTTCCAGGTCAAGTTCAGCCAATTATACACTACCAGGTCAAGTTCAGCCAATTATACACTACCAGGTCAAGTTCAGCCAATTATACACTACCTGATCAAGTTCAGTCAATTATACACTACCAGGTCCAGTTCAGCCAATTATACACTACCAGGTCAAGTTCAGTCAATTATACACTACCAGGTCAAGTTCAGTCAATGATCCACCAGACGTGCCTACCTGGTCAAACTCTATCCAGTGTGACTCCTGTGAGCAGACAAACTCTGCGTCAAAGTCCTCCACTTCACTGATTGGCACAAACAGGTCCTCATTCATCAGGATCACAGTCAGCTCCAGCCTGCGCACGAGAAATACTTGCTATAGTAAATATACACAGTTAGCTCTAGCCTGCGCATGAGAAACACTTGCTATAGTAAATATACACAGCTAGAGGCTTCGCATGAGATACACTTGCTATAGTAAATATACATAGTGAGCTATAGCCTGCGCACAAGAAACACTTGCTATATAGTAAATATACACAGTCAGCTCCAGCCTGCGCATGACAAACACTTGCTATAGTAAATATACACAGTCAGCTCCAGCCTGCGCACCAGAAACACTTGCTTTAGTAAATGTACACAGTTAGCTCTAGCCTGCGCACGAGAAACACTTGCTATAGTTAATATACCTACAGTCAAAATAGTCTCAAATGGGTCAAACTAGTCAGCCTTAAAAAATTGTTCAAGTATTTCAGAAGTACATGTATTTAATAATGGTCAGAGACAGTAAAACAGTGAAAATTATCGATCGATATTTTTCACTGTTATTATTCACTGTTTAAAACAGTGAAATATCAGTTTTATTTCACTGATATTTCTCTATAAACCACTGGAAAGCATAAAATAAGGAATATAATTCCTCACATATAAATATACATATTAGTATGGTCAGGTACAAAGGTGCTATAAGCTATACCTGGTAATCAATCCAAAGAAGTGTTCCTCATTATCCTTGCCCTTCTTTACAACGGGGAATCCCCCATGTGAGGTGTTGAGTAGCAGGGTGGAGAGCGTGGTGACCATCTCGTTACACTTGAGGGTGATCACCCCGCGAGCCGCGACGTCCCCCGCCGTGAATAGCTCCAATTGCAGCCTGCACACAGAGAAAAGGTTATTATATGATGATGACAACATGGCTGATGATGATGATGATGATGATGATGATGATGATGATGATGATGATGATGATGATGATGATGATGATGATTATGATAATGGACTTTTTTGTTTAAAGGAAGCATCTTCTGAATCTCTTCAGTGCGGACTGCACAGGCTTATATGGGACGACATTTTACGCACATGCATTAAGCTGGTTTTCCCAGAAAATATAAGGGTCATTATTATTATGCTCAATGGCAAATGGTAATTGTTAATGCAGATTTAGAATATTTTTAATGTAGCTTTTTATGAGAGGTCCTGATACAATCATACCCTGTGTAAGAATTATCAGGTAAAAATTATTGTCACACAAACTAGCAACATTTCTGTATCTTAGGTGTCAAAAAACGATGGTCTTTTTTCGTAATTGTGGGTCCATAAATACAAATAGATTGACAATGCAAGGGTTGAGCGCTCTTAGTTACGCTGATGACATGGGTGATGACATGGGTTGACAATTCATGGGGAGAGCGAATGGGACATTTAGAGAATAGCATCAAGCAACAAACAGTTGTGCATAAGTTGTGCATAAGTATGATTTAAGTTTGGGTCTTATACGAACCTTTCTCCTCCCATGAAGTCACTATCAACAACAGTGTGGCAATAATTAATAAAACAACCTAAAGCATGTCATATTTCGATATAAAGAAGCCTGTAGCTAAAGCAGCCAATGCCTAAAAAAATATGTTTTTTTTTTCTAAAGTGAAGTGCCTTTTCATGCATTCTTAAACAAGAGATGTGTTTGTCAGAAACACAATGCCCCCTACTGCGCATTTTTTTTTTGTGACCTTTGACCTTGAAGGATGACCTTGACCTTTCACCACTCAAAATGTGCAGCTCCATGAGATACACATGCATGACAGACGGACGGACAGACGGACAGTGCGATCACTATCAAAAACACTCCAATATTTGAGATCCTATCAAAAATACTAAGAACAAGACCTGTCACCATAGCATGACATATGCCCCTTTTTTCCACATTTTTCTAAACCTTAACGCAAAGTGGTTTTCCACATTTTTCAAAACCTAAACGCAAAGTGGTTTTCCACATTTTTGAAACCTAAACGCAAAGTGTGATGGAATTTCAGACGGACAGACAGACCGACAGTGCGATCACTATATGCCCACCTTCTGGGGCATAAAAATTATAATAAACTGTATTTTAAAATGTTTTTTTTTTCTAACTTAAAGACTTATGCAGACTAAGTAGTTGCGTAACCTTTTTGCCAGAATAATGTGAATACTAGGGCAACGTCTTTAAACATTAGGAACCGATTAGATTGCTTGAATTGAGCTTTGATTTTCATTGGTTAAATACGTGAGATTTAAACAAAGGAACAGCTCATAGTCACTGTGGAAAAAAAGTGGTTTTCATCATTTTCAGAAATGAGAACAAGTATTTTCAAGGTTATATAAACTTAGGATCAACCCATAAGGATGCATCGGAAATTAACTAAATGTTGCCTTTTAGTAAAATATAATAATTTTTTTTTGGAAACCTTCAATTGGCCCCAAATTTGATCTACAACCCCACTGTTAACTCACTGTTTCTTATCCACGGTGACGCGTGGCTCAGCGTCCAGGAAGGGTATACACTTGCTTTCGAGCAGGGCGTGGTAGATCGGGTGCGTGAAGAAGTCCCCCACCCACTTGGAGACCATGACCGAAACCATCACCGGCAACAACACCTGCACATCATTGGTCAACTCCATCTGAAACATTGGACAGTTAAAAGCAACGTTGAATTAATATGAGCCTCACTCTGTGAAAAGGGGGTTTAATGCATGTGCATAAAATATACAATGTTACATACCAAATATGACATATAATGCTGATGATATATGGACATTGTAGTTTCAGAGATGTATATTTTTGTAGATAAAATCTAAAGTAACAATAATTATGTTACAAAAATTCTTGAGATAAAACTTGCACATGTACAAATTCATATCATAAGGAATAATCCAAGCAAAGTTTGAATATTGCACTTTGAAAAGCATAAGAAACTTCTCCAGACAGACAGACAGACGGACAAACAGAGGTCAATGGTGATTCCAGTATGATCCACTTAATTTCTTAATGGTAGTTATACAAAGGAACAGAACGGAAACATAATTTCATGACCTTTGCCCTTGAATGGTGACCTCCACCATTAACGAAGTTTGTGTTTGCTGCTTCCATTGTTAGAAAATACAGTAGACAACTATTTTTTTTATTATAATTATTTTGCTCAAAAAAGGGATAAAACCAGAGCTCTTACCATAATGACGGTGGTAGCCAGGGTAAGACGTGTGACCCCACCAAAGAACGAGGCGGCCCCTATGAGTGCGAAGGCCCCAGGGTCCATCCACTCCCAGTAGCCCTCCTGGTGGACCCCAAACATGGTGACCATGAGGCGACCCACAATACGCCCGTACACCGCTCCCACCATCCTGAAAGAGTACAAATTGGTAATGAGTGATTGTTTTTATAATAAAATCTGCACATGGGGACTAGTTTGTTGTTTAAATAAATGTGTTTGTTCAGTAAAACAAAATTAATATAATAGGCATGTAAAGGATTATAGAAAATATTGANCCCCTGGAAGAGAAATGTGCAATTTGGCTTTCGCCCTTTGTGAACATAACTCTCCTTGAGTGCAATAATTTTTGTATTCTATTCATCCCATCATTTTAATCCTTTCTTTAAAAAAAAGTCTCGTTCTGGGAAAACTGGGCTTATTGCATGTCATGATGTGCCTTCATGATCATCCCAGATAAGCCTGCACAATCCGCACAGGCTTATCAGGGACAACACTTTCGACCTTCACTAAATATTCTTTTAGAAGAAACCTCCTCTAAACAAAAAATTTCAACAAAAGCGAAAAGTGTTGTTTCTGGGAGGACACGTTACACACATGCATATTTTTCCCAGTTTTTACAAAACAAGATTCAAATAAGCTCCATACTCACAGCATGGGTACCAGGGCTCCACAAGCGACGGAGGTAGAACACGCCCACAAAACCATGAAGAAGTAGAACGGAAGGACAGAGAACAGCGCCGCATAGTTGAACTGGACATGCGTGTCACGCGAGAACAGAAAGGTCACAGAGTCCTCCAGGGTACCAAACAGCAGGGACGCCACTGCAGGCAATCAGAAATCGAACAATTGAGCTTGTTCTGCGAAACTGGGCTTTATGCGTGTGTGGAAAGTGTCATCCAAGATTAGCCTGTGCAGTCTGCACAGGCTAATCAGGGACAACACTTTCCGCAATAATGGAAATGATTGTTTATAGGAAGTCTCTTTAAAATGCAAGTCCAGTCTAGGCAGAGAGGCGGAAAGTGTCGTCCCTCATTAGCCTGTGTGCACTGCACATGCTAATCTGGGATGACACTTTACACATGCATTAAGCCCAGTTTTCCCAGAACAAAGCTCAACTTATTTCATTCGACTTCACAAAGCGTTAAACAATGTTGTACAAGTCAAACTTCAAGTGAATTTACTTGTTTGCTCAACTACCAGTGATTATACATTGACTTCTTAGCTGTCAAAAACAATGGAGAAGTTATTTTGGTAAACTGTATATTAATTTTGAATTTCTTCATGTTAATAACATGTTTATAATGATAATAATACTTTAATAATTCTAACAATTCAGAGAGCGTGAGTTTTGAAGTTTTGGTTAAGCTTAGAAAGAGTTAATAAATACATTATTTTAAACTGACATCTTATAACTACTGTTGCAGATGGGAACCAATTGACTATAAAGTACCTTAATTGTGCGAAGCGTTGGTTTTGAACATATGGTTGTAAATTGGAAACAATTGACTGTGAAAACTACCTTCATTGTACAAAGCGTTGGTTTTGAACATATGGTTGTAAATTGGAAACAACTGACTGTGAAAACTACCTTCGTTGTACGAACTGTTGGTTTTGAACATATGGTTGTAAATTGGAAACAATTGACTGTGAAAACTACCTTCGTTGTACGAAGCATTGGTTTTGAACATATGGTTGTAAATTGGAAACAATTGACTGTGAAAACTACCTTCGTTGTACGAAGCGTTGGTTTTGAACATATGGTTGTAAATTGGAAACAATTGACTGTGAAAACTACCTTCGTTGTACGAAGCGTTGGTTTTGAACATATGGTTGTAAATTGGAAACAATTGACTGTGAAAACTACCTTCGTTGTACGCAGCGTTGGTTTTGAACATATGGTTGTAAATTGGAAGCACTTGACTGTAAAAACTACCTTCGTTGTACGAAGCGTTGGTTTTGAATGTGTTGTTGTCCACCTGCCAGGGCTGGTCACCGTTGCAGGTGTATTTTACGACGTTCGAGTCCACGTGAAGCTGGTTGCGCGTGTCGTTGAAGCATCCATACCTGTGGACAAGGAGGACAATGAATGATAATATTTGTTGGTAATATAATTGAGTTGCGCTCTGTGAAAAGGGGGTTTAATGCATGTGCTTAAAGCGTCATCCCATAATAGCCTTTGCAGTCCGCACAGGCTAATCAGGGACAACACTTTCCGATTTTATTGTATTTTGCGTTTGAAGGTAGACTCTTTGACGAAAATCTAGTTTAGGCAGAAAGTGTCGTCCCTGATTAGCCTCTGCAAACTGCACAGGCTTATCTGGGACGAAACTTAACGCACATACATTAAACCCCTTTTTCACAGAGAAAGGCTCAATTTTTTTCTTCTTAACATGCGATCAGTATACAGTTGTAACAAGATTCATGATGTATGATTTAAGATATATATGTATATGTATTGTTTTAATAAACATTATATTTAGTGGAAATTACCTTAAATATGCCCCTTTATTCTATGTCTAAACTTTAAATATTACAGCCAAGGAAATTAATTCTAGCCAGATACAAGCATCCCCTTTGATTTTTTTTAACAAGTATCAGTTAAGACTAGTTTGATAATGCTCCTTATCAGCCAGAATTTCTGAATTAAACTTAAAAACAAATATTTGACAAAAAAGTGTGAATAACTGTGAGATGCTGTTGTTAACCCAAATGTATGACATTTCACCACAAACTGCCACCCCTCTCTCTGAAACCGCTTGTCTAGCTAGCAAAAACAAAACAAATTACCAAGTAGAATGAAATAAATCCGAGAACACACTCACACACAACTAGACATAAGTGAGCCTCGCTCTGTGAAAAGGGGGTTGCAGCCTGCACAGGCTAATCAGGGACAACACTTTCCGCTTGTATTGTGTTTTTCGTTTGAAGGAAGACTGTTCTTGACAAAAATCCAGTTCAGGCAGAAAGTATCGTCCCTGATTAGCCTGTGTGGACTCTGGGACAACACTTTACGCAAATGCATTAAACCCCGTTTTCACAGAGCAAGGCTCAGGTGTTAATGTTACTTACGTTGGATCACCATTCGGACCCTGTATACATGTGAACTGTGTACATGAGAAGGCTTTGGGCATCAGGATGGAAAACATCGTCACAATTATCTGTAACAGAAACATAAAGTTTCAGGACAGTATTTCTCTTCGTAAGAATCGCGCACTCTGTCTGTTTTTTTAGGGCAAATAATACTTAATTTTAGGCATTAAGAAGTTATTTTTAGATTGAAGTTTTTTGGAAGAAATTTTCGCAGGAGAGGATGCCTTTCAATAGCCCAGAGTAGAAGGAAATTATCAATATGTAAAAGTGGTGAAAGACACAGACAGAAATTATTTAATGTAATTGTTAGTTGGTGACAATGTTAAAACATAATTTTGGACATTTAAACCTATATTTTTATGAATGCTGAAGTAAAATATGGTTAAAACTGCGTCAATTTGTTCTAAAATATATTTATTGAAGCCATAACAGTTTTAAACAAGAGCTGTGGGAGAGTAGATTTCTCAAGCACCTGTCAAGTTCATGGCATTTTTCTTTTCTTTTTTTAAATGATAGTAGATCAGTTATACGAAGTTACTTTGTTCCATTATTTCTGCATTTAAAGCACATTTGAAAAATAAAATGGAGAAATAAGTGTCTAGATCTAATGATAAGTATATCCATTGTATCTCAATTTTATTTCAATAACATCTTTAAAAGTATGCAACTATAATTTATATGATTTTATTCATATAATTAAATTTATATTGTAGAGTCACTTATGTTGCAAAAGAAAAGTTATTATTCCAAACTTATAACATTCCAGTGTTTTTTTTGGATGAAATATTCGGCGTTATTCGGCCCCATTCCCCTCCAGAAAGAGTATATATTTTCCCCCTATTTAAAAAAAAAAATCCCATCTAGAAGTTAAAAAGTTTTAAACTTATAACATTCCCTCATAGCCTTAGTGGCTATGATTGCTTCATTATATTTGACATTTGACTGACATTGAAAATGATGACCATACTTAACCACTAACAGAACAGGTCGTACCCAGTATAGATTTCAAATCACGCCACCATGATTCCATCACAAAATTGCTTAATTATACGTTTGTTAACCGTCCCGTGTTATGCAAAAATGGGTCTTATGTTTATGCAATCTGGTCAGGATAAATCTTTCAGCTATTGAGACCACAAAACCTTGCATGAATGCATAGCGGAAAGCTTAGCTCCTGACCCGACTGCGCGATTGCGCATTTAGCATAAGACCCATTTTTGCATGATGCAGCCCAGACTAAAACATACTATGATGACTATGGGTTCCAGGAGCTTAAACAGTTTCTGGCCCCAGTCCCGTCGTAACTTGTGCAGCAGGATCTTGCGGCCATTGACGATCTTGAGGTTGACGATGGTGAAGGCTGACCCCAGGAGACCCCCTATCACCCCTATCACGATGGTCGGTATGAACATGAAGATGTTCACGTCCACTCCCTCGTCAATCTGTGAAAAGGGGGTTAAATGCATGTGCGTTAAGTGTTGTCCCAGATTAGCCTGTGCAGTCCGCACAGGCTAATCAGGGACGACACTTTCCGCTTGTATGGAATTTTTCATTTCAAGGAAGACTTCATCTAAATAAAAATGCAGTCTAGGCTGAAAATGTTGTTGTTCCTAAGCGGTGTTATGAATGTTAACCCTTTGAGCGCTGGAACCGGATTTTGAAGGCCTTTGCAAACAGTTTGGATCCAGATGAGACGCCACAGAACGTGGCGTCTCATCAGGATCCAAACTGTTTGCTATTCTGATAGTATTCTTTGAAAAAAAATCGAAGAAAATGCTAATTTTTGAAATTTAGCAGACAACATTTTAGCAGACGACAAATTTCCCAGCATGTAAAGAGTTAAGAATCAGTCATCTAGAAGAACATTTATCTGCAGAGTGCCCACGGAGCAGCTACCATGTATCCAACATGGTGTTTTAAATAAAGCATAAGGATCTAAGCAAAAGTGATCAGTCTAAAAGCTTTGAGATTTATTGGGGGGAGGGGGGGGGCAAATACATGCCTGTTTAACTAATGAAAACGTCTAAAAGGTACCTGGAACAGGATATATCTGTTGGTCTTGAACTGTCCGAAGCTGCCAGTATACCGAAAATCCCGGAATGCAGAATTAAAAAGGTCAGTTGTGAAGGACGCTATGATACAGCAGAAGAATATCTGCCAGGAGAGCGTGACAGTCCAGAACGAGGACACCTCCTCCATTGAGAAGAGCAGCCCTCCCACAGGTGCCCCGAACGCAGACGCCACACCCGCCGCCGCACCCGCAGAGATAAAATTACGTCTGCAATTACAGAGATTTTCATTTTCTTTAGCAGCCAAATATGGTCTACATCACCTCAGACAATTTGTTTAAATTCACTAACTTTTCAGGGAGTATATACGATTCTATTAAAAACAAATATCAAAATACATAAAAAGATGATGAATAAAAAACTAAAATACAAAATTTGAAGAAGTACAAGAAAATAAACACAAGTTTTATTCAATTGTTAATATTTTTCTGGTCAGTGACAGTAAACAAGAGGCCCATGAGGGCCTGAATCGCTCTACTGGCTGGAATGTCAATGGAATGGAAAGTCATCATGCAAGGGAATACTGAAAACACAAATCCTTTCATCCTTGCCAAATGAATTATCAGATGGCTTATATTTTATTTAATTTTAAATTTATAATTGCAACCAATTAAACAACCTACTTAAATGCCTCGGACCAATACAAATTCAAGGGGCGATAATTCTGGACTTTTTACTCTGATGTAACCCATTTTCAATAGGGTTTGAGTCCTTATTAATATAAAGACACTGAACAAGTTTGAAAAGAATCGGATGAAAACTGTGGAGTTTATCGCGCAAAGAAGAAAAAGTCTAACGCACGCACGGACGGACGGACGGTCTAATGTAACCCATTTTCAATAGGGTTCGAGTCCTCATGAATATAAAGACACTGTACAAGTTTTAAAAGAATCGGATAAAAACTGTGGAGTTTATGGCGTAAACAAGAAAAAGTCTACACACGCACGGACGGACGGTCTAATGTAACCCATTTTCAATAGGGTTCGAGTCCTCATTAATATAAAGACACTGAACAAGTTTAAAAAGAATCGGATGAAAACTGTGGAGTTTATCGCGTAAACAAACAAAAGTCTAACGGACGCACACACGGACGNCTCAGTCTCAGTCACTCAACTAATGAGACGGGTGATACACACAACACTCAGTCTCAGTCACTCAACTAATGAGACGGGTGATACACACAACACTCAGTCTCAGTCACTCAACTAATGAGACGGGTGATACACACAACACTCAGTCTCAGTCACTCAACTAATGAGACGGGTGATACACACAACACTCAGTCTCAGTCACTCAACTAATGAGACGGGTGATACACACAACACTCAGTCTCAGTCACTCAACTAATGAGACGGGTGATACACACAACACTCAGTCTCAGTCACTCAACTAATGAGACGGGTGATACACACAACACTCAGTCTCAGTCACTCAACTAATGAGACGGGTGATACACACAACACTCAGTCTCAGTCACTCAACTAATGAGACGGGTGATACACACAACACTCAGTCTCAGTCACTCAACTAATGAGACGGGTGATACACACAACACTCAGTCTCAGTCACTCAACTAATGAGACGGGTGATACACACAACACTCAGTCTCAGTCACTCAACTAATGAGACGGGTGATACACACAACACTCAGTCTCAGTCACTCAACTAATGAGACGGGTGATACACACAACACTCAGTCTCAGTCACTCAACTAATGAGACGGGTGATACACACAACACTCAGTCTCAGTCACTCAACTAATGAGACGGGTGATACACACAACACTCAGTCTCAGTCACTCAACTAATGAGACGGGTGATACACACAACACTCAGTCTCAGTCACTCAACTAATGAGACGGGTGATACACACAACACTCAGTCTCAGTCACTCAACTAATGAGACGGGTGATACACACAACACTCAGTCTCAGTCACTCTACTAATGAGACGGGTGATACACACAACACTCAGTCTCAGTCACTCTACTAATGAGACGGGTGATACACACAACACTCAGTCTCAGTCACTCTACTAATGAGACGGGTGATACACACAACACTCAGTCTCAGTCACTCTACTAATGAGACGGGTGATACACACAACACTCAGTCTCAGTCACTCTACTAATGAGACGGGTGATACACACAACACTCAGTCTCAGTCACTCTACTAATGAGACGGGTGATACACACAACACTCAGTCTCAGTCACTCTACTAATGAGACGGGTGATACACACAACACTCAGTCTCAGTCACTCTACTAATGAGACGGGTGATACACACAACACTCAGTCTCAGTCACTCTACTAATGAGACGGGTGATACACACAACACTCAGTCTCAGTCACTCTACTAATGAGACGGGTGATACACACAACACTCAGTCTCAGTCACTCTACTAATGAGACGGGTGATACACACAACACTCAGTCTCAGTCACTCTACTAATGAGACGGGTGATACACACAACACTCAGTCTCAGTCACTCTACTAATGAGACGGGTGATACACACAACACTCAGTCTCAGTCACTCTACTAATGAGACGGGTGATACACACAACACTCAGTCTCAGTCACTCTACTAATGAGACGGGTGATACACACAACACTCAGTCTCAGTCACTCTACTAATGAGACGGGTGATACACACAACACTCAGTCTCAGTCACTCTACTAATGAGACGGGTGATACACACAACACTCAGTCTCAGTCACTCTACTAATGAGACGGGTGATACACACAACACTCAGTCTCAGTCACTCTACTAATGAGACGGGTGATACACACAACACTCAGTCTCAGTCACTCTACTAATGAGACGGGTGATACACACAACACTCAGTCTCAGTCACTCTACTAATGAGACGGGTGATACACACAACACTCAGTCTCAGTCACTCTACTAATGAGACGGGTGATACACACAACACTCAGTCTCAGTCACTCTACTAATGAGACGGGTGATACACACAACACTCAGTCTCAGTCACTCTACTAATGAGACGGGTGATACACACAACACTCAGTCTCAGTCACTCTACTAATGAGACGGGTGATACACACAACACTCAGTCTCAGTCACTCTACTAATGAGACGGGTGATACACACAACACTCAGTCTCAGTCACTCTACTAATGAGACGGGTGATACACACAACACTCAGTCTCAGTCACTCTACTAATGAGACGGGTGATACACACAACACTCAGTCTCAGTCACTCTACTAATGAGACGGGTGATACACACAACACTCAGTCTCAGTCACTCTACTAATGAGACGGGTGATACACACAACACTCAGTCTCAGTCACTCTACTAATGAGACGGGTGATACACACAACACTCAGTCTCAGTCACTCTACTAATGAGACGGGTGATACACACAACACTCAGTCTCAGTCACTCTACTAATGAGACGGGTGATACACACAACACTCAGTCTCAGTCACTCTACTAATGAGACGGGTGATACACACAACACTCAGTCTCAGTCACTCTACTAATGAGACGGGTGATACACACAACACTCAGTCTCAGTCACTCTACTAATGAGACGGGTGATACACACAACACTCAGTCTCAGTCACTCTACTAATGAGACGGGTGATACACACAACACTCAGTCTCAGTCACTCTACTAATGAGACGGGTGATACACACAACACTCAGTCTCAGTCACTCTACTAATGAGACGGGTGATACACACAACACTCAGTCTCAGTCACTCTACTAATGAGACGGGTGATACACACAACACTCAGTCTCAGTCACTCTACTAATGAGACGGGTGATACACACAACACTCAGTCTCAGTCACTCTACTAATGAGACGGGTGATACACACAACACTCAGTCTCAGTCACTCTACTAATGAGACGGGTGATACACACAACACTCAGTCTCAGTCACTCTACTAATGAGACGGGTGATACACACAACACTCAGTCTCAGTCACTCTACTAATGAGACGGGTGATACACACAACACTCAGTCTCAGTCACTCTACTAATGAGACGGGTGATACACACAACACTCAGTCTCAGTCACTCTACTAATGAGACGGGTGATACACACAACACTCAGTCTCAGTCACTCTACTAATGAGACGGGTGATACACACAACACTCAGTCTCAGTCACTCTACTAATGAGACGGGTGATACACACAACACTCAGTCTCAGTCACTCTACTAATGAGACGGGTGATACACACAACACTCAGTCTCAGTCACTCTACTAATGAGACGGGTGATACACACAACACTCAGTCTCAGTCACTCTACTAATGAGACGGGTGATACACACAACACTCAGTCTCAGTCACTCAACTAATGAGACGGGTGATACACACAACACTCAGTCTCAGTCACTCAACTAATGAGACGGGTGATACACACAACACTCAGTCTCAGTCACTCAACTAATGAGACGGGTGATACACACAACACTCAGTCTCAGTCACTCAACTACTTGACTTGAATCAAAGAAATGAAAGAATGGCAGTACACATAATTTCATGACCAATCCCACCACAGGGGTGTCAATTGGCCGAAATATTAAATCCTGAAAATCATCCTAGAATTTGGGGGCCAGAGTCAAAAGAGTTTTAATTATTCATTAAATTATGTTTCCTTTGTAAACAATATGCCAAAGGTCAATAATTTGTGTTTAAGATGACATTTTGTGACAAGAATGCTTAAAAAAAAAAACAATCCTCTGATTTATATCAGTATCAAAAGTTGTCCTTGAGGGCTTAAATCCTGAATTCAGGAATAATCCTGAAAATTGACACCTCTGCTGACCACAATATATGTGAAAGGGCAAGGAATCTAACTTGTGAGCCCCTGATTTGTAGTCCAGCTCTCTAATGACATGAGTAAGCCCATCCACTGTTTGCCCTTTAAGACAACATGAACCTCATTATGAGAAAACTGGGCTTAATGCATGTGTGTAAAGTGTCGATCGGAAAAAATACCATAAGCAATTATCAGAATTTGCAATTAAAATGCATTTGAACCTCTCTCTGGGAAAACCGGGTTTAATGCATGTGCGTTAAGTGTCGTCCTAGATTAGTCTGTGCAGTCCACATAGGCTTATCAGGGACAACACTTTCCTCTTTAATTGTATTTTTCGTTTAAAGGAAGTTTCTTCTTAGCAAAGATCCAGTTTAGGCAGAAAAAGTTTTCCCTGATAAGCCCGGGTGGACTGCATCAAATCCAGTTTTTCCAGAGATAGGCTCTTATATAACTTGCAACCAAGGCATCAGTATGTGCAATTTCTTAACCATCAAACAGAGCAACAGACAAGGGCATAACACTTGAATGTAATTTAAAGATCAAATGCTTTCCGTTGACTGTCATGCAAAAGAATCATGACAACAATATTCTAACAATTGACAATATGCTTTCCTTGCTCATTGAAAAATTGAAATATCTAAAACAATTGACAATGTCTGATTATCTCTATTATTTCCTTGTTGTTGATTTAATGAGGGAAGTTTGAATGTTGCATTACTTTAATGAACAATCAATAGGCATTTGTCTAACAGCTTTGTTTGAATTTTCTCATGGTCTTAAGTCAACTTGACTTACTTTCAGCATGTTATTGATCCATGAAAATTAAATTGCTTAATAGGAGATTCAGTATATAATAATATATAATAAGAATAAATTGAATATGATTAATGCATGTGTGTAAAGTGTCATCCCATATTAGAGATGTAATTTTCTGCTTTAATGGAACTTTTTGTTAAAAGGATGTCTCTCCTAAGCAAACACCCAGTAAAGGCAGAAAGTGTCGTCCCTGATTGGTCCGTGCAGACTGCACATGCTAATCTAAGACAACACTTAACTTACATGCATTAAGCTCAGATTTCCAAGAATAAGGCTTATATGTACCCCAGATGTATCATAGGCCCCTCAGGCCCCACTGGAAACCCACACCCGACCGCTGTCACGCAGGAGAAGAACTTGACGATCATGGTCTTGATGTTTAAGATGTGCCTCACATTTGTGCCGTTGAGGAACCCCGACACTTCGGGAATACCCGAGCCACCCGCACACGGACGTAAATACTGGAACAAGAATATAAAGTTTTAACGCTTTATATGCGCATTTTTACCCGTTTGTCGTGCCTAAGAAAATAAAATTTAATTGAATCTTTCTTAATAGTGTCCAGTTTTAACCCTTTGAGCGCTGGAACCGGATTTTGAAGGTCTTTGCAAACAGTTTGGATCCAGATGAGACGCCACAGAACGTGGCTTCTCATCAGGATCCAAACTGTTTGCTATCCTGATAGTGGTCTTAGAAAAAAAATCGAAGAAAATGCTAATTAAAGAAATCAGCAGATGACATTTAAGCAAATGACAAATTTCCTAGCATGCAAAGGGTTAAAGTCTTTCTTTCCAACCATAGATACTGTATTACTGATGAGCAGCGAACAGCATAAAACCTGAACAGCCCCTGAGTTACTCGCAGGCTGTTCTGGTTTTATGCTGGTTGCCATGTTCTCTTTGTTTCTTAGCGGAAAGGGTTAAACAAGCTTTACATGTGTGCCAATATCAAAGCTCCGAAATCACTTGGTATAAAATAGAACTGTGTACTATCACAAACAAATTATTGTTCAAAAACACTATTATGATCCGTGTTCAGTCAGAAACTATATTCACATATATAATAATATCAAATACGTAAACTAATATTGATCTCACTAAAGACACATTTGCAAATTTGGAAATGCATTCAGAGACTGTTGTAATTTTAATAAGCACTATAATAACAGAATTTTGGTAATCAGCTCTTATTGTACGGTGTTCTATTATGAAATAGTTATTGCACATTAGTTAACCCTTTGAGCGCTGGAACCGGATTTTGAAGGCCTTTGCAAACAGTTTGGATCCAGATGAGACGCCACAGAACGTGGCGTCTCATCAGGATCCAAACTGTTTGCTATTCTGATAGTATTCTTTGAAAAAAATCGAAGAAAATGCTAATTTTAGAAATTCAGCAGACGACATTTAAGCAGATGACAAATTTCCCAGCATGCAAAGGGTTAATTGTACTTACAATAACAATACCCGCACTAAACGTAATGAACAGTATGCCATATCCCATGGCGAAAAGACATGCTACGGCAAAATTGCTGTCCTGAAATGGACAAAACACAATCGGGTAACAAACACACATCAACATTACTGTGAGCTCCACTATACTTCCGCTTCGATAATATACTGTATGTTTTCTGTAATTCACCTTATGTAATGACCAAAGAGACATATTTGAAGTTGAGTATCTGTAGTATTTATACATGACTGTATATGTTAACCAAAAAGTAAAAATTTATCAATTCAAACAAAAAATATGGCCACGCCAAGAAATTAGATTTTGAAATGTGTACCTATCAATTTAGCTGATTTTAACTAAATTTGCAAGCAAGTGAAAGCTACTTAACCCTTTGAGCACTGGAACCGGATTTTGAAGGCCTTTGCAAACAGTTTGAATCCAGATGAGACGCCACAGAACGTGGCGTCTCATCAGGATCCAAACTGTTTGCTATTCTGATAGTATTCTTTGAAAAAAAATCGAAGAAAATGCTAATTTTAGAAATTTAGCAGACGACATTTAAGCAGACGACAAATTTCCCAGCATGCAAAGGGTTACACAGAAAATTACAGCACAATACCTCCATCCAAACTCAAGTTACAGAGTGGAAACCAATTTTCTATTTTTTAGTTACAGTGAACTTGAATCAACTGGCTCCAAATGCAACCTCAATTCAAATGCTTTCATTAAAATCGAATATTGACTTCGAAGGACAATAACTCACATCAATGTATTTCTGAGTGATCTCCCATTTGACGGAGGCTATTTTCTCAATGAGCTGATGCAGTACGAAGCCTACCAGCCCTACACAGAATCCAATGAGTGCCATCATAAACCACACGTCTAGATGGTATCTGCAAGAGGAAATCACAGAAATTTGCACAAACCTGCAAGCTCTTAGTCTAAACCAGGCCTTTATTCACCAGCCAATCCTAAGACATAACAATGAAACAAAATTAAAAGTGTGAACGACAGAAAGACTGAAGGACGGACATAATGTAGGACACAAATGATTATAAGAGAAGATTTGTTTCAAACGCACGAAACGTCTATCGAAAAAAAGAAGTAGGCCAGACAGATAAAGCAGCGACTTTATACTCTCCCCTTTCGGGGAGCATAAAAATACATATTTTACAAATATAAAGTCCATTTAGAAATTCTACAACATATTTTTATTCAAAATACCAGAATTATTACTTCAAGCCTGATGTCTGCATTTTTGTATTTAGTTGAGACTGACTGACGTTATAAACTTACAATGAAACCTTCTGCTTTTTGATCCAGTTTTTGTAGATGTCACTGTGTGAAGGGAGGTAATCCAGACTATCATATGAGGCCAGAGTTTTCTTCTCTTGGTCAGTGTAGATATGAGTAGTGTTCAATGGCTCATAGTCACGACCCTGGAGGCAAACAGACAAAACCAGAAATGTTATTGTTTTTTTAATTTTACAGCCTGTGGCTTTTTTTTTGAATAAGGATAAATAACGTGAAAAACCAGGAAATTGGGTGTAATTAAATATTATAAACAATATAAAAATATTACATTATTCCAATTGTTCATAAGTAAAATACAATGTTTAACTTCAATTTTACTGAATTAAGTGCTTCTTAAGTTGTTGTTTCAAACTCAAGTTAATGATAATTTATTCTAAATATTTATTTTGTATTGGCCATTTTGGGGATATCTTTGGTATATTTTTGTGATAAATCTTTTCTGTTGTTTTTTTTTACCTATGTCAAACAGCCCATTTTGGTCATTATTTGTACGGAAAAAAATCAATGAAACCATTTAGGAAATCATTTTCCATTCATCTTTGATCATTGGCCAAAGAAAAACTAAGACTCTGAGATGGCAAAAGAAGGAATAAAGAGTTGTTTATTGGCTGATAATGAACGATAATGGTATATGGAGATTCTAACACGATCAGAATGAATTGTTTTCAACGATCAGCGATTATCAAAATTTCAAATTAAAATGCATTTGAACCTTGCTCTGGGGAACCAGGCTTTATGCATGTGCGTTAAGTGTCGTCCCAGATTAGTCTGTGCAGTCCGCCTAGGCTTATCAGGGACGACACTTTCCTCTTTTATTGTATTTTTGGTTTAAAGGAAGTTTCTTATAAGCAAAAATCCAGTTTAGGCAGAAAAAGTTTTTCCTGATAAGCCCGGGTGGACTGCACCAAATCGAGTTTTCCCACAGCCAGCTTATTTATATATCCAATAAATAGTTACTAAACAAAACATGTTTGTAAACGGTTTATGCCAACCAACTGGCAAACAAAAGCATCACTATGTACCATTCTTAACTGTCCGACCGACCAACAGACAGAGGCATAACACTTGAATGTAATTTAAAGATCAAATGCTTTCCCTTGACTGTCATGCAAAAGAATCACGACAGCAATATTCAAACACTTAAAAATATGTTTTTCTTCCTCATTCAAAAATTGAAATATCTAAAACAATTGACAATGTCTGATTATCTAAATTATTTCCTTGTTATTCATTTAATGTGAACAGTTTGAATGTTGCATTACTTTAATTTACAATCAAAAGTCATATCAAACAGCTTTATTTGAATGTTTTTATGGACTAGATTCAGCTTAATTTACTTTCAGCATGTAACTGATCCATGAAAATTAAATTCCTTAACTCTTATAGTGCTGGAACCGGATTTTGAAGGCCTTTGCAAACAGTTTGGATCCAGATGAGACGCCACAAAACGTGGCATCTCATCAGGATCCAAATTGTTTGCTATTCTGATAGTATTTTTTGAAAAAAAATCAAAGAAAATGCTCATTTTATAAATTAAGCAGACAACATTTTAGCAGACGACAAATTTCCCAGCATGCAAAGGGTTAATTGGAGATTCAGTAATAAATTGAATGTGATGGACAAAAAGAAAAAGAAATATAAGAAGAATTAAATTGAGTTATGCATTTTGTAAACATGGTTAACTTTTTCCCAAATTAGCTTTTCCAAATAATTAATATGTCATATACATACATATTGTTATTCATTTTGCTACGAAAAATGTCTTCTTTATACATCATTATCAGGGTAGGCAAATTTGGCAAAATCCAACAACAATATCAGAGCTTGTCCAAGAACTTGTACAGAAGGCATTAAATTGAGCCTTCCTCTTGGAAAATGGGTCTTAACCCTTTGCATGCTGGGAAATTTGTCGTCTGCTAAAATGTTGTCCGCTAAATTTCTAAAATAAACAGTTTGGATCCTGATGAAACGCCACGTTCCGTGGCGTCTCATCTGGATCCAAACTGTTTGCAAAGGCCTTCAAAATCCGGTTCCAGCGCTCAAAGGGTTAATGCACGTGCGTAAAGTGTCATCCCAGATTAGACTGTGCAGTCTGCACAGGCTTATCAGGGACGACACTTCCCGCCTAAACTGGATTTTCGGTAAGAAGAGACTTTCTTAAAGGAAAAATTCCAGAAAGGCGGAAAGTGTGTGATTAGCATTAGAAGACTGCACAGGCTAGTCTGGGATGACACTTAACGCACATGCATTAAGCCCAGTTTTCCCAGAACGCAGCTTTTTATCCGTAAGTAAGACTTTCAATTTCAAGAGTGACTGTATTATCCTAAGCAACTGATATCAATTATTAAGCATGCTTTATTTAATGGCACCAACTTTTGTTAATGTTATTACAAGTACATTTTAAGAAAAATTCCCTTCTTAAAAAATCACACCAATGTTTGCCCATTCAAGTGCAGTGTGTTTTATTCTACACACCAAGAGAGAGGGCCCTGGGACAAGTTTGGAAATGTAATCTTGTACCACCACTTACAGGGGCGAGAAAGCTGTATTCATCATCCGTTGCTAGGTTACCCTCTGGAACTATTGGTTGCTTCTGGTCTTCCACCTTTCCAGACTTCCCAAGTGTCCGGCGAACAGACTTGGGTGTTCCATCATGAATGTCTAGTACTTTATCATCACTCATAGATGCCATTTTGGTATTTTTTGTAAGGATTTTAATCTCTAAATGTTTCAATCATAAAACCTGAAAAAGCAAACACATCCTATTATAAACTTATTTAACAGTGACATAAAGCAAGGACAACCAACCACTGAAAGACAAGAAACTGTCGTAGACGGGTGATGCTCCCCAAAGTGTTTTTTGTCACAATATTGCACTATATATTTAGATAAAAGGAAACGTCTTTAGGGGCATAACTTTGGACAAAACAAGAATTGCACTATATGTACAGTTTATAGAAAATTTCATAGGGCCATAACTCTGTGAAAAATCATCCGACCATAACCGGCTGATAATATGCACATCTCCTGTTCGTAGTGAAGCTTCCCATAAAGTTTCTAGAATTCCCCGTAATAAGTTGCTGAGAAAAAGCTCGGACAAGAATTGCACTAAATGTACAATGTAAAATTTCTAAGGGCCATAACTCTGTTAAAAATCATCCGACCAGAACCGGCTGATAATATGCACATCTCCTCTTGGTAGTGAAGCTTCCCATAAAGTTTCATTGAATTCCAGTCATAAGTTGCTATGAAATAGCCCAGACAAGAATTGCCCTATATTTATAGTTTATGGAAAATTTCAAACGGCCATATAACTCTGTGAAAAATCATCCGACCAGAACTGGCTGATAATATGCACATTTCCTTTTGGTAGTGAAGATTCCCATAAAGTTTCATTGAATTCCGGTCATTAGTTGCTGAGAAATAGCCCGGACAAGAATTGCACAATATGTACAGTTAATGGAAAATTTCAAAGGGTCATAACTCTGTGAAAAATCATCTGACTAGAACCTGCTGATAATATGCACATCTCCTTTCGGTAGTGAAGCTTCCCATAAAGTTTCATTGAATTCCGGTAATTAGTTGCTGAGAAATAGCCCGGACAAGAATTGCACTATATGTACAGTTAATGGAAAATTTCAAAGGGCCATAACTCTGTGAAAAATCATCCAACCAGAACCGGCTGATAATATGCACATCTCCTCTTGGTAGTGAAGCTTCCCATTAAGTTTAATTGAATTCCGGTCATTAATTGCTAAGAAATAGCCAGGACAAAAATTGTGCACAGACGGGGGCACGGACGGGCAGACAGACGAAGCGGCGACTATATGCTCCCCCCAAAAGTTTTGGGGGAGCATAAAAATGTAGGGGCCATCCAAACCAGTAAGCCTGTAGCAGAAGCTGTATGAACAGATTGAGGCCTCTACAAAAGACCATCCGTTTCATCCTTGCATCCAGATTCAAAGTGTAGGGGATATTGAGACGAACTTTTGTTCAAACTGTTTGAATGAATTATTTTGTTGATTGCATAAATGTAAGTCTGCACATAACAGGCCATAGACCTTTTCACTATAACTTGAGATAACAAGAGGACCAGTGACCCTGGGTCACTCACCTGAGCTCCGAATAAATAAACTGTTATGAGCAGCTTTTGTGATGTGGGTTCTAACCTTGCTTTTTACCCAAAACCACTTTTGAAATCTGCTGATTTTTTTCAACAGCCATAGGCTTGGAATACAAAAATTGTTTGCAGGTTGTTATATATTTTGTGGTATGTGTTGCCAGATATTGGTAAAGTTGGTGGCTAGGTTTTGAGCCCATCAGTGGTCCTCTCCCATGCACTAAAATGGGATTCAGTTTATGCTGTTAAATTTTGAGTTCCGCTCAGCCTAAAGTCTCACTGGAGGCCTTTTTCTACTACTCCCAAAGGTCAAACTGTCACAAAGATGTGTTTCCCAATTCAGAGCAAACAATTCCTTATTAGAAAAAAATGTTGTTGTTTTTTTTCTTAATAAAAGAAAGTTAAAATACAATTTTAAAATCTTAAAAGCCAATTCTAAATTAAACAGTGCATTTGATATTCTCTATATTTACTGTTGACAATATTGTTTACACAGGAAAGCACTCTTGTGTCCTTGTAATTTCAATCAATGTTGTGAAATCTACGTCTCTGGTTAAAGGCCTGCACTGCATGTCTAAGCCCTGGTTTGTTACAGATACAGTCACACTTGACAATTACACCATAAATGCCATAATGTAAGATTCGGCTGGGCAGTACCCCTTTTGGGGTGTTAGTCCCGCCATTCAGACATGCTTGTTCAATAACTTTACTATAAAAGTTGCCATTCAAGCTCCGTTTGGCCAGTTATCCCTATATTGCCTGTTTACAACAACACCAGGCAGAATGGTTGACAACTTATAAGCAATAAAGATCTATTGTAACGCTCTCATGCTACAGAGTATAATACTATGGCATCTGAAAAAATAACTACATTTGTTTTCTTTTGGCCTAACATTACTAATATACCCTTATTATATACCAAACCAAGGTTTTGATAAGCACCTGCAAATTTGCGTACACAATATGCTTTTCAAATACAGACAAATGATTTTTAATCATTCACATACATTAACTTTCACTTTCACCCCATTTTCATTAAATCTAAATTTAAATTCACTCATAAATTGGTCAATATAATTTATTTACAACAGTGCCTGATGGGGAGACATTGTTTTGTGTAGACACATGCTAATCAAGTCCTGATTGGATGTCAATTACATTAATCTGTAAATAGAAAATAGAAACACATTTCACTAATTCACTACACCATAAACTTTTGGAAAATTGCAAATTCTTGTGTCTATGCAATTTTTAAACACATGTTTAGTGTCCACATGTGCTTAGGCGTGATATAAAAAAACATGTTTGTTTCCGGTTACCCGACCGACCGTGTCAATTTACCCCCGACTGCAATTTTTTTATCAAAAATAAAAAATAAAAATTAGATTGCAAACGGCCCAAAGTTTATACCACGTGTACGCCATTGTTAGGAACTGTACAAGAAGTTGGTAAATCCAAACTAATTGTCCTTTCTCGGAAAAATCCAAAATAAGATAATTCGTTGTTTCCAAGCTAAGGTCGAGTAATTACGGCCATTCGAGACTCAACTTGTGTAAAACACGTGTTCAATTACCCGTTAAGCTCCACCTCCATTCGCTGAAAAAGATTACAAGGCGGAGCTTAGCACGTGCTGTTACATAACTAGACGATTGCCATCGAGTAACAAACACACGATTGGTTTAGCGGGTTGATTGCTACGCAAAGGAAGCCAATTTTGTCGGCGAGAACAGTGTTGATTAATGGCTTCAGACAGGAAGAGGCTTTCCTTTGATGACGTCAAACTGTCCGTTCACACAGATTGCAAATTTTCGCGCTACTTTTAATTATGGCATTGATGCTTGTACATGTTCAGTATAAAAACCACCTGCTAACATGAAAACTTTGGATTAAATTATCAAGATAAAAACAATGTTGCAAACTGTGATTATATTAATTGGTAAGTATCAGTTAAAAGACGATGTTTTGTTTGTCATAAATCAAGTTTTCTATACAACAATATTACCGCGGGAATCGATAGATCTTGGTTGAATTTCATTAAAAAATTTCATTGACGACCTCATAAGTCAAGACTGTAATTTTTATTAAATTTTGGAGGTAAAAAATCTCGACTTATAACGGTAATTATAAAAACCGATCGTTCCTGCGATGCGAAGTTTGACAGTTTTTCGTTTGTTTTTACGTAAACGTTTCCGTGTTTTATTAAATGAAATCGTAACCTCAAGTGTGAAACAGTACATGATTATCTCAATGAGGTCATTATCTGTAATATCTTGAAATGGTTTGTGCATAACTTTCATTTAAATTATTTAAAACATGTTGGTATGAAATGAGTACGAACATCAAATAATTCCAAACATTTTCGAACCAAAAAAAAAAAAAAAAAAGTTTCCTGACCTACCAACCCTCATTTTTTTAGCCTGTAACCGGAAACAGACATGTTATTTTTTTAGGCCTTATAAAAAAAATTATTTGAGTTTAGAATGACTGAAGGAAAGATAGTTATTAAGGTGTCCAGCCAAGATGCCAAATGTCCTGACAATTATCATGAATTTGAAATGTTCCTAATTAGCCAAAAAATACATGGCATGTATGATTATGCTATGGCAAAACAATGTATCGTTTGCAAGTGTGAGCAGTTAGACAGTTTTAGTTTTCAATACCTTTGCTCCCACATAAACTGCTAGTCCATATAAACGGACTCCCAGAGCCTATGATAATTTTTGCTATGACGGCTCTGGGAGTCCATATGCACCCCTTCATAAACATGGGTGCAGTTTAGCGCACAGAATCCGTGCGCTTCACTAAACAGACGTTGTTCGAGACAAATTGAGGAAAAATAATGAATAAACTTCATAAACATGTTAAATTTACCTGAATGGCAACCTTCGAATGTTATCCTTTACATGCACCCTATAAAAACACGACGATGTTTTAACACACTTCTCTCGCTGACATTTTTATGTTTAAATTTGAAACAGTGTATTCTGTACTGAATACCACATCGTTGTAGACTTTAATAGGCTCCATCACATAACCCGATGCGCAAAATATTGGTGTAGTGCGACCTTACTGATATTGGGTCAGTTTTGTCCCTTTTCCAAGATGGTGGATACATCGTGCGAAAGATAAACGAAGTCAATAAAAAGCAATTATTTCTTGCTTTAATGGTACCATTTGCATGAGTTTGTGGTTAAGACAGGTAAACGTTGATAAGTTTTTGCAGTTTCAGTTTTCCTTAACCCTTGCATTGTTGATTATATTTTGCACCCATGTTTAGGAAGGGGTGCATATGGACTCCCAGAGCCGTCATAGCAAAAATTATCATAGGCTCTGGAAGTCTGTTTATATGGACTACATAAACTGCCTGCTTATGACTGATTTAGTCATATTTAATAATTTATATCCACCTATTTTATACTTTCATATATGTTTCTAACAGCAGCTTAAATTACATTTAGATTTACAGTTTCTTAAACAGCATGGTTGATTACGCAACGTAAATATTCCGCCTACTAAGTCAGTGACTACCAGGGACGTCTCTGGTGTCTACGTTGTAATTTACCTTCACAAACGTCATGTAAAAATAACAAAACATTGGAAAATACAGTTATGTGCATGATCTGTTTATACAATGCTTTACAACACAGATACCTTATTCGTATTAACCCCTTTTTCATGAAAAGTTGCAAATTAATATGCTTTCTCACTTTGCACTTTTCAGTCCGCCATTTTGTCCAGTCATGTGACCATAATGAAAGTCGGCGAAATTTAGTCTGCATTATTCATTATCAGAGATTTCATTTTGAAACTCTTCTGCATAACTATACCATATAGACGTGCATGGCCTAATTATCTTTCTTAAATGCGCGTGTATTGTCACTCTGACATGCATGCATTTTAATTGCGAATTGCATTCACCACGGAGTGTATAAGAGAGTCCGTGCATTCACACATTTCATTCATGAAACCGACTTGACCAATGCAAAATCGCGGGAGATTAAAGATTAATACCGGTAACCGTGTACAAACCGGAGTAAACCAAAAATCAAATACATGTAGCATTGGAACTTTGCCAACGGAACTTTAATTACTTTACGGTATTTCACTTCTTCGCCTTTAAGTGGGGCAGATTTCACAAACATCTACTGTGTATTATAAAAAAANTTGGTGTTCGCTACATCGGACAAAAATCAACATTTTTAAGTGGTTCATAATAAAGTTATATTATATAATCATCTTATATCATTAAAAGAGAACTTACTTATTGTACGTTGCTCTGTAAATACTCCTTTAACACGAGATCTTATTATTACACTATACGGTAAACCGATTACAATACAGTACTAGCGTTAACATCACAAATACGCCCTAATAACTTTTTGAACACTGTAACAATTTGAGACAAGTAATGCTTAAAGTATGCAGATATCGTCAGCGGAAAAATACACTTTAAACCTCAATTACAATTCTTTTGTAACAAAGAGAGATAATTGCGAAAAATCGCTCACAAACTCCTCCTTGTTACCTTTATAATGTAGTGTTGTTATTTTTTAATTCCAAACAAAAGTCAACCTAATCTTATGTAAGTCTGAATACATAAATTCCTTTCTAGTATTCTTCAATGAAAAGTCATGTATCTGTCACTACTATACGAAAGGACGTATTGCCATAAGTCCCTCACGACACACGTTTTGCGAAACAGACGAGTTTCACTGTCTGATATATAGGAACATCTATACATCATCGGCGTACACGTTTACAGTGTCGTATTTATATGAGTCACGCTCTGAGAAAACGGGGTTAAATGCACGTGCGTAAAATGTCGTCCTGGATTAGCCTATGAAGTCCACACAGGCTAATCAGGGACAACACTTTCTGCTTTTATTGGTATTTTCCGTTTCAAGGAAGTCTCTTCTTAGCGGAAATCCAGTTTAGGCGAAAAGTGTCGTGCCTGGTAAGCCGATGCGGACTGCACAGACTAATCTGCGACGACACTTTACGCACATCCATTAAGTCCCGTTTTCCTGGAGCGAGGCTCATACGTAATAAAGACCCAAGTCGATACTTTTTAAACCGGGAAGCATATTTTTGCTATGACTGCGATTCTTCTAAGTTGATGCCAATAATGCAGGGACACACATACACACAACACAAATAACTTTCGTGTGGCGCATTGCTCCTCACAGAGTACGCACTTATACCGTCGATTTTTTTTTTAAACTTGTGTCATAAATACAGGACAAAAGGAGCATAGCGCATGTTCAAAACATAAATATGCATCCATTGTTTACACGTTTTTTTTTGTACTTAGAATACCGATACCTGTGTATGCAGATAATACAAAACTAGAATTGTTTGGCAACAATGTTTGCTATCGATTTTTTCTTCAAAATAAAAATGGTGTACACGAGGCGCTATAATAACGAAGAATCATGTCAAAATTGATAAATTTTAAAATATAAAATTCAGATGAAGGAAAACCAACTGTGCATACCCGGTATCTAAGGTGTACGAAAATGAGTTTGCTCCAGTAGCCCGGACCTACCCTTAAATACCGCGATCATAATTAATACGCGTCGTGCGAAAATAGGCCTCATGTCACATGCATTCAGGCGGTCTGGTTTCGTTTAAACCTATTTATTTAAGCTCGATTGCATCGAAAGCCGTAGGCTTATATAAACGCTCTCGAGTCCGTTTCCTGGGACTAGAACCAGTACTTGGTGTCTTTGGGGGAGATGAAAGGAACGCTCCCAGTGGGGTTCGAACCCATGATCTCCCGATCGCTAGGAGGACACCATATCCACTACGCCACGGCGATCTTGTAGGCGGTCTGGTTTAGAGCTACCCTGTCCGCTATAAAGTCACGCAATGTTTTGTGGTGTCATAAGCATATAGGATAGCTCCTGATCAGACTGGGCGAATGAGCATTCTGGTCTGGAGCTACGCTGGCCGCATATGGCATAATACCCATTTTTGTATGACGCGACTCAAATAACATTTTATTTAACTGATGACTGGTCTGATATAATATTTTGGCCTTTAATTGCTGTTGTTTTTTTTAATAATTAAATTATTTTGATTTGTTTACCTTAAAAACGATGCAAGTGTTTTTCTTTTGATAGACTTTACGATATATATGACACCATTATGAAAAATAATGTCCAAGAAACGAGCAGCTTAAGAACCACATTGTGATAATCTGATGATCACGTTTCATTAAATAAGTAAATTTCCATTTCAAAATGAGAAATTCATGTTTTATCGCATAATGAAAATAGTGAATTACGTAAAACAGACTTTATAATACATGTATATTCGCATCATATTATTTCGGGACATTGCTCTTATAAAACGGTCGAATCATAATGTGGGCAGAGATTTAATTCGTGGTAAAAGAGACATATATGAGATTTACATTATTTGTTTCGATACAGGCGTTTAAATGATTTGTTTCGGTACGAGATGATAAATTGAAAAACCCAATCCGGATGCGGTTTGCCTAAATTCGTTTATTTTGACTGCATATTGGTTATTAAACATTCTGTCTTGTTATATCATGTTTTAGTCAATTAATTACACAAACAAAACGGATGTGGTTTGCACTAGTTCGTCTATTTTGAAGGCATACGATGTACTTGTATTAATGAATACGTTACGGCTCACTGCTTGTGCTTTACTGTGTGTACCGTTAGTATAATTATATTAAAATAAACATGAACTTGAGTGAAATGATCGGGCCTGTCATTTGTATTCTGAACTCATTCAAGACATTAGTGTCTTTTGTACGCAGTGTAAGGGTCAGGGTTGGCATGAAAAACCCGCCCCCGGGAAAACCCGCCGGGAAAACCCGGGTTTTCCCGCCCCGGGCAATACTCTGAAAAGTGGGCAATACTGGGCAATACTATTTTTTCTTCATTAAACATGCAGTTGTAATTGTTTTTTATCATCCTTACTTCTCTGCTAGCCTCTATTGTAAAGAAAAAAGAGTTAGCAAATGCTGTAGTTACACTTGGTTTTAGCCTTATTTCCTTCTGTGATTTCATCAAAAAATCCCCAAATAGGATCTCTAGGTTTCATGTTTGTGCAGATTACAAAAGAATTACAATAACAGTCATTAAACTTTAAAGTCAGAATTGATAATGAGGGATGATTGAAGAAATACTTTTTTTATATTGAAACACAATTAACAGGAATCTGTCACTTACTGTAGCAATCAAAGCATGTTTTCACAGTTTATGGCAGGGCCCTTATTGGCACTTATCTGTGTATCTTTTATGGCCCCTAATTAACAGTTGGAGGCATCTTTTATGGCCCCTAATAAACAGTTAGAGGCTGCTTTGTCTGGCCCTAATAGGACCCTTATGTGGCACAAATAGGTCCAATGTTTATCTAAGTGGCCCAGTGTTATTGTTAGTTGTACAAACTGTGTGAGTGTCATAAATGATGACACAAAACTGTGTTATTAATTTAAAACACTAAATTGGGGCATGAGTCTTAATGCAACATGAGATCAACTAAATTATTTGAATGATAACAAAAAGATATATTACATGTATAATCCATCATGTCTCTACCCATTTCCCTTTTCCTTCATAAATACCATTCTGTTACATATCATATCATATTTGTAGAAAAATAATGTAAGTGAGTTAATAAAATGTAAATCAGATAAAACACAGATACCAAGTTATACCCAGTATTGTCCATAAAGACCATTAAATTGAATTTCATTTACCGGTATGTAAAAAAAAGAAAGTATTACCCGGTATTAGGATTCAAAACTTTCCACATGATGTAGTTGGTAAAAATGTAACAAAAAGTTTCTAATTATTAATAATTAATGGATATATTTTTATAGAGACTAATAATTAAATAATTTATATAATTGTGTAATATCTTTATTACCCAGTAAAGCCCATCCAAACCATCCAAAACAAACACAAAATGAATTGCACTTTTTTGCAGAAAAAAAGTAATTATTAATATGCATCCACATGAAGTAGAAGTTAACAGTGTAAATAATTGAATAGAATTGCTAAAATTAATAGTTATTTTCTGTTATGGACTAAATCATTATTATCATTATGCAAGTTGTGCTGTTGTATAATTGTGTAATATCTTCGATACCCAAGTAATGCCCATCCAAACAGACAAAGAAAAAGAATTTCCATTTTCATGAAAATGAGAAGGAATTATGAATATGTTTTCACATGAATTAGAAGTTGACAATGTAACTAATAGTTAAAAATTGTTAATAGATATGTTCTTTAATATGTACAAACTCATTATTATCGTATAAGTTATACAATATTGCAATATCTTTATTACCCAGTATTGCCCAGTAAAACCCGGTAAAACCCGGGTTTTCCCAGTATTACCCGCCCGGGCCGGTCAATACTATAAAACCCGGGTTTTATGCCAACCCTGGTAAGGGTGCCATGAGTATGACACTTGTATTAATAATGTATGCTGCCAACTAAGAAATTTAAAATAGTAGACAAGTAATATGAACATGATGCATTACTACAATTTCACCGTAACAACCATACACGACAAATCTAGTTAACATTGTAAATAATTATTCACGCGAAAAACAGTACGAAAAGGTAATTATTATCGACAACACTGAATCCAATGAAAAGCATTTATTTAAAAACTCTATATCACATGAATGATTCTAATTGTCAGCGAGGGTAATTATGTAGGAATTATTATACTCGTGTGTTCAACTATATATGTGCAACGTCCACTATTAATGTTTACTCTTCGCCGTAAACGAACCAATCAGTATTTATTCTGAAAGGGAGATTCAATTAAATGCATAAATACTTGGGAAAAAAAATATGTGTAGTTGGTATTTTACTCATTTCAGAATAAACTTTTGTCTAACTTTATACTTTTTAAATTATTTCTTTGTGTTATATTACACAACACGCGTCATTTTTATATGCACTGCCGTGTATCGCATCAGTTCATGCGTTTGATGTTGACATGTTTCTAAACTTGTTCACGCCACATTTATATTCGAACAAGCAAATTCGTTGAATTGATATCCCCCGCCAATTTAGAGCTTTGTCACAGATTATTTTTTTCAAGATACAAAGGGCCATAACTCCGTTATTAATAGATGGTGTACAATGCCTTTTGGCGTGCATCATCCTCTTATCCATATACATGTATATATACTTATACCAAGTTTTAATGAAATCCGCCAAAGCACTTCCAAGATATGGCTCCGGACATAAAAGTGCCGGACGGATCGACGGACGGACGGACCTTTGGCGGCGGATAATAAGGCTATACGTATAAATTGTGCTAGTGCATGCAAATTAAAACTTGTGTTATAGAATTTAATTATGTGTTCAAGTAAAACAGCACTAAGCAAATCTTAAAGTACTCGCATATTCGTTTAAAGCAATCAAACAACGCAAATATTAAACAACATCAAATCACAGTTTTTTTATATACACATAAAGACTGAAATTCCAGCTATAAACTTATTCGTGCATTTTTGTAGCGGTTCTATTCATTAGTTGAGCCATTTTAACCATTTATGGGGCCGTTTTAACCAAAGGGCCGGTATAGCTATAAGGGGGGCCATTTTAACCAGTTTCAACAAATGTGGGTCCGTCTCAACCACTTTTGGGACTGTTTTAACCATTTATGGCGTCGTTTTTATTTATGGCTGTGTTAACTGTAATCCTTTTTTTGCGACCCTACAAAACAATGAACAATGTTGACATACAACTTAACAGCTCATACATACTTGATAGTTTTACACTTCTGTCTAATCTAAATGAACACATAACAGAAAGTGTTCCATACAATGAAGTATAAACTTATTGGAATTATTATATACTACTGTATATTTACTTAAGACGCTGCTCATGTATACGGACATTATTTATATTTTTAATTTATTAATTTCCGTTCAAAAGAAGCAAATGGTTATAAAAAAAAAGAAAGCAAACGCGCGGCTTTTCGTTGAAGCACAAATGTTAGTCAATGACTTGCTCATCCACAAAATTGCTGGTTAAAAGGCATGGAATGATAATAAAACAATGGAAAGAAGCGCTTAATACCTATTAAGTGGTAACAATATACTGGCGAACTCGTCTTCTATAGGTAATTTTAAGTTAAACTGTGTTTAAACAAGTATTCCCATAAAAGCGCAAGAAGGTCAACAAACCAAAAAAAAGTGTATATAAACGTATTTGTGAACGAGCTGCAGTCTTAGTACTCATACGCAGGCCAGGAATTTATTTACTTTTAATTCTTTAATCCCGCGATATTTTGCTCGAGATTACCGGTAACGCTTATTCAAGAATTTGGTCCCATAAGGGAATTGTGGCATTCATATATGTGTGTCTTTGTACACTCTCTGAAAAATCCCAAGCTGTTTGTGCAATAAACCTATCAAAGGAGTGGATTATTTGAAAGGCGTAGGGTAGAAGCCAAAAGACCAGAAAGACCCTGTCCATAAAGACCCTGTCCATAAAGGCCAGGTCAGTAGCGGCCAATTTTTTAAAAGTACCAGAAAGGCCTACCGGTAATAACCATAAAAAGAAAGGCAAACTGTGCTTTAATTTTTTGTCTGATTGTAAAACATACAGAAACTTTTATCTGAAGGTCAAATACGATTAAAGAACCAGTTTTCAAGCATGCCAAGCAGTGGAAGTAAAAGATGTAGTATTTCGCCCTTCGTTTGTTAGTTATTCAATAAGTGTGTGTTGATAAATTTGAGTATGTGGTTAACTAGACAGTAAATGAAAGAGTTTTGTTCACTTGTGTGGTGAAAATAACATGATAAATAATTATACATGAAAACCTTATTTTCCAGATATCGTGTTTACCGGTAAATAGTAACTATTTTTGCATTTTGTTAGGTACATTGTACTTTACTGTTTTGCGTTGTTATTTATCAATCGCTTTTTTTCGAATTATATCAGGAATACTTACAAAGCCACTTACCACTTCAGAATATGGACAGTTTTAGTTGTGAATACCAATATTACACTTTGATAATTATACATTTTCACAAAGATGTTTATTTACCTAATTTACGTTACCGCAAAGGTGTACGGTATTTTAAGATATTCAGGAAACCGTTCGGACAGGCTTCTATGTTCGTTAAGCAATCTTTTTCGTGTAATCCAGCAAGAAAGCAATACAGTGTGACTGTAAATCAACATATCTATTACACATACAACATGACATTTATTTCATACTAAGTGATGAAATATCCCGGTACGGAAATTTATTGGAGAAATAATTCATGACACCTTTCCATCAGCCTAATGAGAGGCTTGTTTTTTGTTTTATTATTTGACTTGAATGGAATGTCTTGTCACAATTATCAAAGAAAATCATCAAAAAGAACAAAGACAAATAGCAGGAAATACTACCGTAAATGCCCACAAATACTGATTTTCAATTAGAGCCAATTGGAAAACACAATTTAATTATTTTTATATGCATTTATTATTGAATACAAACGACTTTGACGCTTCCAGTCGAATTGAGCCAATGTGACTATCAGACAACGTCGCGATGCATTGGAGCGGGTCTTTTTGGTACAAGGTATATTTATAAATCCAGAATACCGATAGTTTCAAGCCGATTTTGAGCTAATCCGAGTTGGGAATTGTGATTTCTGGCCACCTTTCCAAATTAGTTACGATGACATTTCGGAATACATAAAGAAGAAAACTATTAATACTTATCATTAATCCTGTTCAGAACACTTGTCCTTTGTACAGCGTCGCAATTTTACATTTTTAAGTGCATACCGTATTTCACTTTAATTATCTTGTCTGCGTTCCCTTGTGTCACTGTTGTGACCTTGACGTTTTTCATGGTCTTACCAATTTCGCTCTTCACTGTTGTCGGCGGTGTTGACACAACCCCTCTGCGAGGACAAACTTCAAGCAGTGCTACATCCCCAACGGCGAATTTCATAGAGCTATGCGCGGAACCAGTCACATCTATGCGCTGATAGTCCAGTATGGTTTGCGACCGTTTTGACTTCTGCCCTCTTCCGATTGCAAAAGGCAGTCAAACGTTTTCCCGGTAAAAATAATAAACACAAAACGTAGCATCACGGAAGCAAAATGAGTAGACGAAGTCGGAGTTCAACCGATAAACCACCAAAAAGGACACGAACGCGCTACAATGAAACCGTTACTTCGTACGTATGTCAGTCATCGAAACACGAATAATTTGCATTTTTTGTTATGTTTTTGTTAAAGTAAAACTTAGCTTTGTAAGGTAAGTTTACACTAAATCCAATCCCTATATCGTCTCATTATTGAACGGCCAAATTTTAAGGCACGTTTTCCTGCATTTTCTTGACATCAGATTGTGCAAGCATATTATCAAATTAAAGATGCATGCGTCTTCTTTTGAAAATTGCAATAAAAAAGATATGTTGTGCAACTTCCGAGACAATCAAATCTCCTAAATGCAAGCACTCTCGGAAAACATGGACCACTGGGGATGCAAAATGGCTTTGTGGAATGTAACTTTAGGTTACACTACACTAAATCATTTTGTATCCCTCCGTGGTCCATTCGAAAGTAGTGCCTATTTCTAAAGAGTTCCTTTTCTCTTCGGGTTTAAAAGCAATTTAGCGATCGCATCCATGCCTTTTGCAATTATTTCCTGCATCCTACGTGTGTCTGCAATATTTTGGTGCATTTCATTGGGGATTACGTTGAAAGATGAACGTTTGAGGTGCTTTTATTGAAGTATGGGGCTTTTGTCGAAATTTCAATTCCGAAACTCTGTTTTCCGAGGGTGCTTGCCTTTCAGCGAATTTTACTTTCTTAGAAGTTGCAAGACCATATATTTTTGAGTGCATTATTTGAAAGAGGACAGATTGATCTTTAAAATGATACCGGTCTTGCGAAATTTGATATATAGGAAATATAAGAAAAATGCTTTGTAAGTTGGCGGTTTTATAATGGGACCCTATGGGAAATGAAATTAGTGTATTATAACCTTAAAGAAGCGCATATACCGAGTCTTCGGGGCCAATTTTTATAGAAAATCACTATTAAGATGTGTAATTTTATTGATTGGATTACTTTTAGCGGGAAAACATATGATTTATATCATAATGGATGTGTTTTCTACTTTTTTAAAGGGAAAACGTGAATTTTCGGGTAAAAAAAGTAAAAAAAAGTACGGACACCCGACTTTTGCGCCTCAGTGCTCACCCGATCGTGCTTTAAGAAACTTTCAGCACGTTTAACACATCAGTTATGTCCATTGCATGCAAATAAGTGTAAATGAGCTGTTAATTTCTTTGTTTTATATGATTTACACGCGAATTTAGGTCGTATTACCTTCGAAATCCAAGTACATAAAACGGAAGCCAGATGGCTTATCATGTGTGATACTCAAATGCTTCTTTAAGGTATTTCTAGTTGTCAGATCGACCTGAAATTTTGTATTTGTGGTACAAATAGATTAATAATGATGTAGATGCGTTTTCTTTATGATCCGAAAAGTTTAAGTTTCCTTTAAGGTTACACTACACTAAATCATTTTGTATCCCTCCGTGGTCCATTCGAAAG
>VMBQ01000322.1:108222-146269 GCA_007657795.1 Dreissena rostriformis | reverse complement strand
AGGCCACACCCACCAAAAATTGCCATTTACTATAATTTCTTCATTTCTACATGGATTCACTTCAAATTGATACTGAACTTCTCTTATGACAATACGTTCAATCTCAACTATGCATGGCCCCATAACCAACCCTGGGGCGCCCCGCCCACATAGACCACACCCACCCAAAATTGCCTTTTACTATAATTTCTTCATTTCTACACCAATTCACTTCAAATTGATACTGAACTTCTCTTATGACAATACGGTCAATCTCAACTATGCATGGCCCCATTACCAACCCTTGGGCACACCTATGTCAAACATTCAGCGTGGGGATACGCGTCGGCCTTTGCCGTGCCATTTCTAGTTATTTCATAAGATAATCTACTATTGTCTTGTCTAGAATACAGTCTACTCTCGTTATCTCAATGTCGGCGGGAACAAGAAAAAAAATCTAGATAAAGAGAGTTTGAGATATCCGATAAGGCTTTTTCAAAGAAAAAATGAGACGAAAATTTACCTTGTTTTTATCATCTAAATACCTGCTAAGTGGTCTAACTAAAGCTGTCACCGTGTGGCATAATACTCACAACGGCGTAATAATTACTGTAAGAGATTCAATGCACGTTTCTTAGATTCTTTGATGTTAAAACAATACTGAACTGTACATGAACATTTTGTAGTTTAAAATGCACAGTTAATATTGATTATTAGTACAGGAACAAATAAAAATGAAAAGCCATTCTGAGTCTTATCTTTATTAGCATTCCGACCAATTGTCATGCAATAAGAGAGCAGCACATACGCATGGGCGATCATTTAAATCCAAAATGTTTCACCTTGCACTGCACACAACACTAGCCCAACACTTCACTCAACATCCCCAGATCTAGACACAGGCTTGAATGCCCTTCTGCTTTGAACAGACACTCTAGTGCAGTTAATTGCAGTTAAAGCGGCAGGCCTTACTCAAGTGTTAATCGCTAACGACATTACACATGTGTGGTCATTGATGCAATTAACGGATCAATTATCTACCGCAAAGTATCGGGAGCAACCGGGCGAAGCAGGACGGTGAAGTATCAAAGATTTTTTTCTCACCTTTGCCGACACTGGGTCAGTTATTCACACTTCGAGATAAACCACAGTAAATACATGTAAAATAGGGACTCGGGACAAATTTTTATATCGAGATATCGAATTATTCGACATTACGAAACTCGAGATATGCAATGTTTATTAATATAGATAAAGAAGGAAAAAAGTTGGGACATTGAGCTTACCTGGACATATCGAGAAAATTGAGATATCCGATGTCGAGATAATGAGAGTAGACTGTAATTAGTGTTAACCAAAAACTATAAGAGGTGTTTATCATAACTATAAGAATATAAAACCAAAGTAGCTATGTGGTCTTTACACAGCAGATGGGGAGATGATGGGTTATTGCAGGCAAAAGGTTCTAATTTTATTAAATGATATCCATCCCTGAAATTGCATTGCAGATGTAGACCAGAGCCTTCTGGAGTCGCACAATGCGTCTGTAGAGTTGGAGCTGAACACGCTGTACTGCACGAACGCCGAGACCAAGACCCTCATCGCTGACATGGCGGCCAACAAACACTTCTGGAAACACGTGGCTTACCTCACCAGACTGGTGGTGGCAGTAAGTAAGGTGGCGGATTTTTTGCAACTGACACGTTGTCTTGATGTGGAGATCATTGGTGCACTTTTATTTTGAAATCCCATGGTGCTCACTAACATGAACTTTCACTAAAAAGTCTGGAGGCAATTTTATCAACATATCTTATGTTAGGGGATCTTATATTAAATCCAAGACTTACGATTTCATTTACGATTCGCTAATACCCATTTTATGAAGGCCGTCGTAAGTATCGAGTTTCCCGCGTTTATGTCAAAATTAATCCCATGAAAAATTTCAATTCCCTTGGACATTTAATGCAGAGAACAATATAGCAAATTCATTAACTGTTATTAAACATAAACACTTCAGTATCAATATTTCTCCGTCACAGAGATAACTAAAACCCTTTCTTTCTCTAGCTGCAATTTCTTCGATAAAACGGTTCGCAGTACGAAAAGCTTATGACCGAATCCTACGTGAGATCACGCTAAGATCTGTTGATAAAACGGCCTCCTGGTTTTTATCCAAACATGGAGGTTTTTAGGCTTTCAGTGCAAATGAGATTAAATAAATATGTCTAAACTTATTTATATTAAGTTGATTTTTGACGCCACATTTCAGGTGCACAAAGTAGGCAACGAGCTACGTGTTCAGGGTGAGGCAGACCACCTGCATCTTGAGTGGTCCACGGAAACTGTTCACATAATCGTTGCCTTGGTGACAGCACTCGCAAAGGCAAAAATTTCCGCGCCTCGGAAGTTCTCGGAAAGTGCCATCTTTCTTCATCGAAAGGAGGCTATGAATATACCCGTCGGGCATACCAGTCCGCTTGGCAACCTGTCCCTGGTATTGAAACTGGACGTCACAAACATCAACTTATTCTTGTGCAATAACTATAATGGTAAGAATTGATGTTGTTGCTGATTAAAGGTTATGCAGATATCAGTTAGATCAAATTAATTTTGAGATGAATTATCTGGTTGCTTATCGATTTGATTTACCACAGACCAAAGAGTTTCAATAAGTATACTTGTGTTCCTTCAATGCAAAAAAATTCTGAAAGCCTTGTAAGCAATAAAAAAAAAACTTTTCAGCAGCTGAGCCTTGTTTTAAGGCATGACTAATGAAATCTCATTTTGCTTTACTTGTCTGTTTACAACTATAGTCTACAATAAATGAGTCTCGCTCTGGAAAAACAGGGCTTAATCCATCTGCCTAAAGTGTCGTCCCAGATTAGCATGTGCAGTCCACACAGGCTAATCAGGCATGACACTTTAAGACCAAACTTGATTTTTGCTAAGAAGAGACTTCTTTTAAACGAAAAAAACTATAAAAGCAGAAGTGTTTTCCCTGATTAGCCTGTGTGGACTGCACAGGTTAATCTGGGAAAACACTTTACGCACATGCCTGGTTTGCCCAGAGCAAGGGTCAAATATAATTGAGATCAAATGAGGTCACAATAAGTTATTTGTGGTTATGGTACGTCCCTTGTGATGGGGAGGTCTCATGTCGAATCCCTACTCAAGCAGCATTCACCAAGTACTGATTCTTCCCTGGGAACAGACTTAAGTGTATATTTATAAACATAAAGCTTTCAATTGAATTGAGCTTAACAAAACTAGATGCCAATAAAAATGAAATTAAAAAGAAAACACTCCGGACTACTGTGTATGTAACTACAATTTCATAGTGTCCTACATTTTTCAGTGTGTCTGATGCTGCGGGTGGATGCGTCCAGTGTTCATTATCGTCATCAGCAGGCCCATGTCACTATTGAAGGAACAAAGCTCAAGTACCTACCCATGGAAAATCAGGTGAGATCTTCTTAAAGGCAATTTGTCACAAAATGTTGTATCTTTATGCGGAACATTTTTTTTTTAACTGCAGTAACCAAAGAGTCAATACATGACAAAGCCAGCTATATTACTCAACAAAGATGGATACCATGTTTAGTGGATGAACAATATTTCGTTCTCAAGAGCCCTTAATTTTTGTGTGATTATTCAAAGAAATCATGGCTGTTGTTCAAAGAGCCAAATGAGCACATGTTTTTTTTTGGGGTACATGCTGTTTTTTTTTCAAAAGAACATTTATGTTTGTAATTTTTGATACATGTATACACAAATTAATGGCTGTCATTCATGGCAAGAGCCAGATTCGCCTATTCTATATTTTTGCAGTCACTAATGCTGTTGAGATCAGACAACCTGGACCATCCCGCTGCAAGCCTGAAAGAGATCCGGATCAAGTTCAATGCCTCTGCACGAGAGGGATCAGTTCAGTTGGCAAAGGAGCTTGTTGTTGATTGGACGACAGCATGTCACATGTGCATCATTCAAGCAGTAGGAGATGTGACTGAGCTGAAGAACAAACTTTGTAAGATTTATACTGATCATAAATTATTTAAAGATAACCCATATGCAGTCCCTGAGAATTTCTTTAAAAGATTAATATTTTAACATTTAGCTATAGACAGGTTTTTATGCCCCTGGTAGGGTGGCATATAGCAGTTGAACTGTCAGTCCGTCTGTTCGTCCGTCCGTCCGACAACTTTTACGTTGGCCATAACTTTTGCAATATTGAAGATAGCAACTTGATATTTGGCATGCATGTGTATCTCATGAAGCTGCACATTTTGAGTGGTGAAAGATCAAGGTCAAGGTCATCCTTCAAGGTCAAATTAAAAAAATACAATCCAAGGGAAGTAATAAGCTTTAAAAGGGAGATAATTTCTAAACCTGCCAAATGATATATTGAAATTTTATTTCAAAGCGGCGCAATAGGGGGCATTGTGTTTCTGACAAACACATCTCTTGTTTTTTAATGTGTAGGTGGCTCGAAATATCAATGCAAAATTGTTATTTTCATAGCAAAAAGACTAATTTGTTGACTAAATATTACAAATCATTTTAGAACATGATTATTGCTATAAAAGCTGTTAGCCAAGATATGGTATGGGGCTATTTATAGGAAACACAACTTAATTTCTTTACAGCCCCTGATGTGTTATTTCGATGGATTTTTTTGTATTATGTTAATGTTTGTGAGTGTTTGATGCTCATGGAACCTAACTGTTAACTTTTTATTGATCAAAGTAAACTTACTTGATTTACTTATATTTATTTCGTGTATAGAAACTATATTTTCTTTAAAAAAAAAACAACCAAATCATTTGTGTTGTACCAATATCAATAAGTTTCTTTTGTGTTTCGGTCGGTAAGGGGTCCATTAGAAACAATTTCTGCAAAGTTGAATTTTTAAGTTTTCGTGAACTGATGCTTAAACCAACACTTCAATATCCTAACACTTTTATTTATCGTTCCCAGGGGGTGAGGAAGTGTCGACAATCAACGTCCCACCCCCACCAGATCGGCCCAGACAGCCTGGGGCGGTGTCAATGTCACTGATGATCAACACGGAGGTCAAGGTCACCATTCATCTGTCCTCACAGCACAGGTATGTCAAGGTCACCATTCATCTGTCCTTACAGCACAGGTAGGTCAAGGTCACCATTCATCTGTCCTCACAGCGCAGGTAGGTCAAGGACACCATTCATCTGTCCTCACAGCACAGATAGGTCAAGGACACCATTCATCTGTCCTCACAGCACATGTAAGGTCAATGTCACCATTCATCTGTCCTCACAGCACAGATAGGTCAAGGTCACCATTCATCTGTCCTCACAGCACAGGTAGGTCAAGGTCACCATTCATCTGTCCTCACAGCACAGATAGGTCAAGGTCACCATTCATCTGTCCTCACAGCACAGGTAGGTCAAGGTCACCATTCATCTGTCCTCACAGCACAGGTAGGTCAAGGTCACCATTCATCTGTCCTCACAGCACAGGTAGGTCAAGGTCACCATTCATCTGTCCTCACAGCACAGGTAGGTCAAGGTCACCATTCATCTGTCCTCACAGCACAGGTAGGTCAAGGTCACCATTCATCTGTCCTCACAGCACAGGTAGGTCAAGGTCACCATTCATCTGTCCTCACAGCACAGGTAGGTCAAGGTCACCATTCATCTGTCCTCACAGCACAGGTAGGTCAAGGTCACCATTCATCTGTCCTCACAGCACAGGTAGGTCAAGGTCACCATTCATCTGTCCTCACAGCACAGGTAGGTCAAGGTCACCATTCATCTGTCCTCACAGCACAGGTAGGTCAAGGTCACCATTCATCTGTCCTCACAGCACAGGTAGGTCAAGTACACCATTCATCTGTCCCCACAGGAAGGTCAAGGTCACCATTCATCTGTCCTCACAGCACAGGTAGGTCAAGGACACCATTCATCTGTCCTCACAGCACAGGTAAGAATTGATTGAGGGCTGAGGTGACAAAATATGTATGTTGCCTGTTAGCCAACCTAAACAACCTAAATGTTCAGAACATTTTGTCCGAATGATATCAAGGCCAAGTTCAAAACTTGGTCATGTCGGGTCATGTAGGATCAAAAGCTAGGTCACTATGTTGAATTGTAAAAATTGAACAATTGTGAATACTATAAATTTCACTTAAAAAAAATCTTATTAAACTTGGTCATAACATTTATCCCAAAGATACGTCTCAGATAAATTCAAAACTGGGCATGTGGGGTCAAAAACAAGGTCACGTAGTCAAATTGAAAATAAGCTTGTAAACAAGCCAGATCATCAATCTTTCAATCTTCATGAAACTTGGTCAGAAATTGCGCACTGCAAAACAATCTTGCTAACTAAAAGTCAAGGTCACATTGAACACTTGAAAATTGTTTGAAAGTACAGGTTTGTGCATGGTGTGATTTCAAAACAAATGGACACAAATGATCTTCATATCAAAATTACATGTTTGTCTTTCAAAGGTCAAGGTCACATTGGGCATTTTAGTTTGGTGTCATGGTGCCATTGGGCATCATATCACGAAATCCTGCATCATTTATAGTGTTTGTTTAATTGTCAAGGTTACAATAAGAAATAAGCATGGTTTTTAACAAATAACAAAAAAAGAAACACACACCTTATTTTTACGTTCTCCATAAAGTCTCACAACACTTATTTTGGTGTCCAATGACATTAAGCACATCGATGTTCTATAGACACATTTTTAGTTCTGTCTGCCCTGTTTAGCTCACAGTGTCTCAAGGATTATTTTGCTACATGTAACAACTGCAAAAAGATTATATTATTAACAGAATATCTTTTCATTATTAGAAACTCGCATAATTATGAGCCTTGCTCTGTGAAAAGGGGGTTTAATGCATGTGCATAAAATGTCCCAGATTAGCCTGTGTAGTCCGCACAGGCCAATCAGGGAAGACACTTTACCCATAAACTGGTTTTTCATTTAGAAGAGACTTCATGTGAATGAAAAATTCCATAAAAGGGGAAAGTGTCGTCCCTGGTTAGCCTGACTGCACAGGCTAATTTTGAACGACACTTTACGCACATGCACTAAACCCCCTTTTCACAGAGGGACAGAGGGAGGCTCTTAAATAGTATTGCTTAACTTCTTGCAATAAAAATTGCTTGTTCATGTTTGAAAGTTCTCCTTTCAGTGTCACGTTGAAGACTGACAACATTCTGATGTCGTTGAGTCCCCAGGAGCTTGTGACAGAGATTAACACGCTCTCCATCTTCTGTGACGAGGAGAGGATCTTCCTCTTTGGGGTGGGTTTTGTTGCCATGGAAACATTCAATGTGCATGGCCCGATAGGTTGTTTGCTAGAGCACTGGACTACAAAGACTACAAAGCCGAGAATTGGGGATTAAATTTCGGCCAGGCAACATAACTTGTGTGGTTAATGGTCTGATTGAAGTAGGACTGTTTCCAGTTACTGGCATAATTATGTTCACTTATTGCTGGTAAACCCAGGACAACTTTGATTTAATGACGGCGGACATAATATAACTGAAATACTGTTGTATACGTTAAAAAAAATCAAATAATATAGTAATTACTCTTAAGTTTTCGGAAAGTTTAAAATAATTAAAAAATTAAGGTACTCCCTAAATCCCCACATTATACGTGTCCCAAAATTTAGTGACACAATGATAACTTTTTGACAAGATACTTCTACTGCATAACAACTAAATAACATTTTTGCCAAATGATGCTGATTAATAATAGTGTGTGCTTGTTAAATACACCATCATTAACATCGTTTAATTTTGAAGATGTTTGCAAGTAGTTTTAAATCATTTCATATGTCTGAATTTGTTTTATACAAAATTGCGCCAAGAATATATTTTGATCACCGTCTTCATTACGGTCCTTTGGTTTTATTACCAGCATCAGTTGTAAATACTCAATGCAAAGTGTCAACAGATTAAGGCATATAAAATGCCTGAAAATGTATAGTCAAACTCTTAATGTCTGAAAAAATAGTCACGAAAAATAATTATTTTGGCAAAAAAAACAGGAAGTCAGAAAATTTTGATTGTCTGAAAACTTAGAGTAATTTATGTAACAAACAAGCAATGTACATGGCACATGAACAAAGTGTTGTTCATGAGAATTATATATATAATTATTTATTTTTTCTTTAAATAAAATATATATATAATATAGTATAGGCTTTATTTGTTATGAGTACATAATTGTCTGTGTTAAATCATATAACTTTCTAACTTATGATTTTATTGAAAAGTCTTAGAGAACTATTCCAAACGTATGTTCATGAGTAATCCATATTTCTAGGGTTTACTGTTTGGTACGCTGCCAGACGTTCAATTGAAGCAGGAGAGGAAAAACTTCAAAAATCTCATTCTGAACACGAATAGAGCCTGGTAAGTCTTAACCCTTTGAGCGCTGGAACCGGATTTTGAAGGCCTTTGCAAACAGTTTGGATCCAGATGAGACGCCACAGAACGTGGCGTCTCATCAGGATCCAAACTGTTTGCTATTCTGATAGTATTCTTTCAATAAAAATCGAAGAAAATGCTTATTTTAGAAATTCAGCAGACGACAATTTAGCAGACGACAAATTCCCCAGCATGCAAAGGGTTAAACTTTATTACATCTTTGTGCATGTATTTGAGGCTTGGTGAATGTGTTACTTACTACTTTGCTCTGGCAAAATAGGAACTGAAACATTACAATTGAACTAAACATATATTTTTTTGCTCCACGAAAGGGGGAGGGGGGGCTTATAGTCGGCACTTTGTCCGTCTGAACTTTACTATTTACACGATTTGGTTTGTACTGTACTGTACTGTCATGTACCTTGTTTGCACACAAGTTCTCAATAAATTATGACCTGTTTTTTTATAAACTTTTAAAGCATTTTCCTAACAAGGTGTACATGCACAGTTTTGGGTGAGCGAAAAATACTTGTTATTTTATATCATCGTAAGTTGTGCATTAGAAAAACCTAATTATTTACTTTGTAGTTCATTATGCAAACATTGAAGTGAAATGTTAAACTTGTGTATGTCTTTGCAATTCACATTGAAAATTGAATAAAGGATAAGTGGGCTTGAAACTTTGTGTATACAAAAAAAATGGATGATTCTGTTTATTATTGATACCATAACTGCCTTGATTACTGTAATTCTGCATAGACAGTATTTAATTGACTGTAATGTGCATGTGTTATTTTGCATATTTTCCAGCTTTATATTCTTGTAACTTTGGAATTGTTTCTTTCAACCTAGGAATATCTCCATGGAGACATTGGACATCATGTTCCCTCACAATTTTGACTTTGCGGAATGCTTTGAAGAGGTATCTGTATTGTTTCTCGCATTCCTAATACAGCAATTTGATCAACAATTTATTTTTATTTTTATTATATAATGTTGAAGATAAAAGAAAATACCTGATATAGAGGAGTGAGTTCTCTTTGTTTAAAATCAGAAGTTCTTGGCATTATCATATTATGTTGTAAAACAAGAGAATAAGGTGTAACATGCCACATCTATTAAACAGAATTATTAAGTAAATTTTAATGATTTCTTTTGAATCAATAAAATAAAATATATATTGATAAACGGATTGAATCGTTTATTATAAAACAAATCTGTGAAATGTTGCTGCTTCACTCGCATTAATGTCTGTAATGTTTTAACTAAACACTTTTGAAATTATTTTATAAGATTGTAAGTGGATAGTTTTTAAGCCACAAGCTAGATTTTATTTAAGTATTCATTTTTTCAGTTTATCAACTTCCAAAAGTGGCTGAAGCATGTTCACCACATGAAGAAGAAACCCTTCACTGTGGACAGAAAGCTGCCCCCTGACCTCCTCATCAAGGTCAAGGTCAGTCAATCTGGCTCATGTGTTCTGGGGTTCATTGATTGGTTCTTTTTAAGAATTTCTTATGCTTGTCCAATTTTTTATCTTCTTAATTTATGTCAGAATTCTCACGCTTCATATTCATAACAGGTATGGTGGGATGGTGGGGGGATAGATCCGTCCGTCTGTTGGATTTTTGGGTGGCTTCTACATAGAAAAGTATAGCAGTGTCCGTTGTCAATAATTCTTTAACAGGTCTACAAAACAGTGCAAACGCCAAAACAAAAATATCTACAATTCTTATGCACCCTGGACACTCATATGATTGGGTCATTTCCAAATAAATGGTTTTAGTAATAGAACTCTATAAAGTTCACACAAAAATACAACTTGTAAGATGGTAAACTTACACATGGAAGACGAGCCTCCTAATAAAATAGTGCTCATCTTCTATTTTTTTCAAATCATGCATCTTGGGTCAAAATAGGCCTGTTGGGGGGAGGGGATAAAGGGAGGGGGGTCGAAATGTTTTCAAAAGAATTAATATTTGGTATGTGAAACCAGATTGTGGTCCTCTACAAAGATTATTTAAATCATACCCCTGGGTTCGAAACTGGCCATGCCCAATCTAGGGTATTGTGACCATCTTGTTCAGTTATTGGTGGTCTTTGGCGATCATCAACCAGTAACATTTCCATAGGTTCCATAGGGTCTTTTTATGCCCCCGAAGGTGGGCATATAGTGATCGCACTGTCCCTCGGTCTGAAATTCCGTCACACTTTGCGTTAAGGTTTTGCGTTTAGGTTTTGCGTTTAGGTTTCGATTTTTATGCCCCCGGTAGGGTGCACTGTCCGTCTGCCTGTCCGTTTGAAATTCCGTCACACTTTGCGTTTAGGTTTTGCGTTTAGGTTTCGAAAAATGTGGAAAAAGGGGGCATATGTCATTCTACGCTGACAAGCCTTGTTTTTTTGGGTTTTTTCGAAGCGGCGCAGTAGGGGGCATTGTGTTTCTGACAAACACATCTCTTGTTGTTTCCAGAATTTCTGGCTAAATATTTCAGTGCAAACACAAGTTGACGACCTGATGAAGTAATATACTAACATTTCACAGGTAGTCTGAGACACAAATTGATGTTTCAAAATTTCTGTCTGAAATGATTCAATTCGAAATTACGCGACAATCACAACCTGTTGAAGTAGCATACTAATAACTTAACTGGAGGTTTGACACAAACAGCTTTGCAATTTGTTTCAGAATTTCCGCCTGGAGATTGGAGACAATCCATTTGAGGTGAAACTGGGAGACAATTATGAGCTTATGAAGGACGAGTACTTGGAGTGTGAGAAACGCAGGAATGTGCTCGATCAGAAAGTGCAGACCCTCAAGAAGGGATATGGCATCATACCAGGTATGCAGGGGAATGCTTTGTATGAGGCCTCTCATGAGAAATAAGGGATAATGCATGGGCTTAAAGTGCATTGCATTTTTTTCAGAATGTTTATCTTGACAATATGAAGGCAATGTTTGAATCTGGGTCAATTGTGGTAAAAAAAATGATCACCTGTTCAAGTCTTAAGCAATTGGTCTTTGTGAATTTAGATGAACGCTTAGGGCCCATCAAGGCCATCTTGTTTATTTTAGTGGTATGGTAAAAAGAAATACTAGTAGTTTTACTATATTATTTATTCCAGGCTGTGTTTATAAATTATAAATTTAATATCATCAATACAAAATGCAAAATTGAGATAAAAAATATTGTCTTTAAGTTGATTTTCTAAGGGACAACAAACGCGTTGAAAAGCGAGTGGTAAAGGGTAAACTGGTTTCAGCTCACAAGATAGAAGAAGTGTACGCATCCCTATACAAGAGCAGCAGCGACATCTACATTCAGCGTTCCCGTCAGTTGTACCTGATAACTCCGCCGCGCTCTAAGCTGTTCACGTGGCTGATGGAGGACGTGGAGATTGTGGCCCTAGCTGACACCTCGATACACGGCAAGGAAAATGTGGTCGCTAACATGCAAGATATAGACCCCGACAGGTGAAATAATGGTTTATAAAAAAGTTTTTTCTTTTTATAAAACACTTTTGGGTATACAAGTTTTTGAAAAGTAAAAAAAGCTATATAAAAAAAGATTTATTGTAGCTGGGGTTACATTGAAAGCCTCATATGCAATTAAACCAGTGCTTGGTGTCTTAAGAGAAGATTTTGAGAATGCACCATAGTGGTGATTCAAGCTGAGACCTCCTGATCGCTAGACAGACTGCATATCAGCTATGTCACCGCGACCTTTGGTTGTTAGTATCCATCAACCATAAAAAGTATTGTTTGCCAAATGACTATGATAATTATAGATTTTATGTTAAGTTTCAACTCAAAATATGGACCAATGAGAATGCTTGTTACATTTGAGCTTAGGCTGCTTTTGTTTAATTGCTTAAAGTAACTATAAAGGTGACAAATCCAATTATTATGCATTTATACTGGTCTAATTTTTACCGGATTTCAGTGACTCTTGCATAAAAAATGATAAAAACACAGCTTAGGTGCAACGTTGTCAAGAATTATGGAAGATATGCCTGTTTCATAATTTGAAGAAATGTTTACATTTTGCAATTTCCGTACATTTTCGCTATCTCCGATGTTCCTCGGCTTCTTTCGTAGAGTACGCATATATTGATGATGTAGTACAAACAACACAATATTCTGGTAAACAAAGAAAGACAACATGTATGTTATGTTATGTTCGATATAGATTAACGCTTCACTGACCACAGTGATTCGCTGAACACAGTGTGATTATATAAAATCTACTGTGTCACGATAGACTTTAACGCTTCACTGACCACAGTATTTCGCTGAACGAAGTGTGATTATATAAAAGCTACTGTGTCACATTAGGCATAATTAATATTAAGAACGCTTTATTTTAAAGAAAGTATGACTAAACAAATACAGTTCAAGCACAATATTTACTCATGTAGTGTTTTTGTATACTATATACAACTCACCCTGATTTATATATGTTTTAAACCACCTAGAACAAGCAATTAATATGCATCTTGTTGTTTGCTACATTGGTACAAATGTACTCTATACACAATTTGTACTTACGTTCACACTATGGTAATCTTGCAAAAATGTATATATATATATATGTGTGTATATATATATATATGTGTGTAAATCGAAGTACAGCTTGATGTTTTTAATATTTGTTATTTGCACTCCCATTGAAGAGTTTGTCTGTTACTGTCAGCCTTTGTCATTTTTGTTGGAGGTGTATGTCGAACATATATGTATTAGCGACCATGTGTGTGTGCTTGCAGGCGAGTGTACATATTCTTTTTGAACTCGACGCCATTTTTGTTTTGAATGTCTGGCCTTTCACCCTTGACCTGCTCACGTGATACACAATGTCTTGTGCCGACCAATCAAAATTTGTTATCGGAAAACCGATTCGGAATCGCTCGGCATGATCAAGTAAACAGCGATGTAAACAAACTGATTGTTTGTAAACACAATTGACTTGGAGGACACTGTATTTTGAGCTCAAAACAAGTTGTATTGCTCATTTTTTTATGGTTATGTCCAATGGCATATATATATTGTTTTTTGATAACCTTTATAAATAAAATATGAATGTTTGATAATGTTTGTAATCATAGCGCAAGACAGTAAACATTCTTATTCAGGTCTTGCAAATACTACATTGTTTAAACATATTAATCGACAACTATGCCATTAATTTTGAAAGTGTTTGATTAACTGCATTTCAGCGTTTAAGCATTCCTTAAAGGACAATATTATATTAAGCATAAACTTCTTTAGAAAATTGTGCATATATTCTTACCCGTATGCACAATATTAATTGTTCTTACTAAAATCCACATTTTACATACAAATAAATGCCTGACCACTGTCAAAACAGTTGTTATTTTACTACACTTCATTTGTGTAAATGAACAAGTTTTACAATTATACTTTACCACAACATACAAATCTTCAATTCACATATTGATGTTTTTCCAGCCCATATCCTGACGACGGTCTGGAGTTTGTCACGCTGTGGTGTCGGTACGTGAACACCGGCGTGAAATCCTGGACATTTCAGTTCCGTGACTACCCACAACTACCACTGAAAATTCAGGACATGACCATCTGGGGACGTCTGATAGGATCTGAAATTGAGGGGGCCAAAAGAGGTTTGTTCTCATTTAAACCTATTAATTTTGCTCAATTCTATCAAAAGCCTAAGATTAATTGAAGCACTCTCAAGTCTGTTTCCTGGGAAGAAAGAGCATGTGATGTCTTTAGAGATCTCGCAAATGATTCCATATCAAACCCAGAACTTAAGGATTACTTGGTCACCATATCAGCTACACCACCGTGGCCTCAAAGAGGTTAACTTACACTTCATCTTTTCATGGTTTGAAACTGACATTGTGACCATGCATGCTCACCCTTATTTTCCATAATTAATGTTCAGAGAAAGTATTAGTTTGCTCAGACAATCTTGGAACCCACCATTATTTCTAGATGCAATTGGCCAATGGATCCATGATTATTTTTTAATCCACAACTTCTGCAAGATTTATTCTTTTGGAGGCCAGGCTTAACCACTTAAATTTTGCAATCTGCTTGACTGCAAAGATTATGATATTTTATTTTACATTCAATTGCTTTATTACATGAACAGAATCCACAATTGGTATGAAGAGACTTTAAATATTTATTGTTATATAAGCTAAAAAAAGTACATAGAACTCTTGTTTTGAAAATATTTTACTTATAAAATATATATATCATTTCAATTCAGTATTGCTATCTCCAGTACTTATTTACTAGTGCTGCAGCGAATCCAAAGTTTCAATCGGATCCGAATTCGAATCCAAAAGCCCGGATATCGAATATCGGTTCGAATCCTAATTTGAAAGTAAAAATACACAAAATAAATTATATTTATATTGCTATAACCAAAATTATGTTTTGANCTCAACAAATTGAGCAGATATCCGAAAGATTTGCTGTGACTAAAAATTGATATTTAAAAACATTTTTTTGTATCTAGGGTGCTCCCAAGGTTTTATTATAACATATAAGAGCTGCGTTTGTGAAACACAATGCCAGCTACTGCAATTTGAAACCACACAACAGCTATATCCCAATTGGAAACATGACAAAGTTACAGTCCATTGATATTTGACAAAGTTACGGGCCTTGAACAGTATCTGAAAGAGTTTTGAATAAAATTCCGATAGTGGGATTTTAAAGAAAATTCCTAAGTTCAAGGCCCGTAACTTTGCAAAAAATCAATGAACCGAAACGAAACACAAACTTGATCTGTAAGTCATGTAGGTAGACTCACATACCAAAAATAAGCTACATATCTGAAAGCCTTTCTTAAAAATCTCCGGAAAACCGAAAATGTTAAAGTCCATGGACAATAACTTTGCCGAAAATCAATGGAACAGAACGAAACTCACACTTCATCTGTAGGTCATGTAGGTTGACTCACATACCAAAAAAGGCTACATATCTGAAAGCGTTGCTTAAAAAACATCGGCAAAACAGAAAATGTTGAAGTCCAAGGCCCATAATTTCGCTAAAAATCAATGGACCGGAACGAAACTCACACTTCCTATGTAGGTCAAGTATGTAGCTGTATGGACTGAAGGACAGACGGACAGTGCGACTGCTATATGCCACCCTACCGGAGGCCTAAAACTGCCCCGCCTCCATTTAACGTTTTTCAACAGACTTGAACCATTTTCAAACTTGGCTCAGAAAACAAAAATCGTGAACATTTTTCATGATCATTGGGCCAAAAAAGTGACTACTAGTAGAGCAATGTTTTATTTCACCATTTTTGGAATGGGGCCAGGTCCCATTAGATTGGGAAAAATCACTGTGTTTTGACCAAAATAAATGTTGTTGTTTTTTTGCTTACAAATGCTTCAAAAATGAGAATTAAATGTTTAAACTATTATATTTAATAAGGTGTATTTTGTAGAGCTGGATGGGAGATGAACTAAATGTTGAGATAAAAAAAAATCAACATATTTTTTTTTTGGAAACCTTCAATTGGGAATTTTTAGCTCCCATTTGGTAAAAATATATACTTTTTCAATTGGGAATGGGGCCAGATACCGGCCCCGATTTTGAAGGAAAAAAACCCACTGTAGAGCGTTCCCAAAATTCCTCTCTAGCCATATAAAGAAAACTACCCTTGTCCATGGCGGCCATGTTTTTCAACTGAGACTGTAACCATTCTCAAACTGGGCTAAGATTTCATTAGAACAAAGTTTCATGAAGATTATAGTGCAACAAATGTGACTTTATAAGTATTTACCAGCTTTTTCTTAATTTGACCTAGTGACCAAGTTTTTACACCACATGACCCAGTTTCAAACTAAGCCAATACATATGGCCTCTCAAGAATTCACAAAGTAAATTTAGACGAATTACAGACGGTCATCACAAAGGCTTACGAGAAGTATGCTGAGCTCGGGTTGAGCTTAAATTCGGAAAGTAAAACACAAATACAAATACTTTTGTTTTTTATTGCTCACACAGTGTCCGTTTTGTGCTGCACCTGATTTTGTTAATCTAAGATTTATTCTTTATTAATTGTATTGAATAAAAATATGTTTAATAAAAAAAATGGTTCACCATGGCAACATTAAGATGCTTGGTTGTGTATTAAACAAATTGTTTCCTTTACTTTCATGATCTTATTTTGTTTCAACTGCCACTGGTTCTGGCTATGATATGAAAATGAGCCTTCAAGTGACAGTNTATTTTCATTTGTGTTTTTTGTTTCTTGGATTTCGAGGGAATGGAGTCAGTTGCTTTGCTAGTTGACGCCTCATCATTTGTTGCTTTACGTTTGCCCTCGTCAGATTTTAGCAAGTGGGGATGTCTTGTTTCTAAGTGTTTATTTAGGTTGGAGGTTGTTCCGGTTCTGGATACAAGGGGAACCTTACATACTTTGCAAATTGCGTTTGCTTTGTCAAGTTCTGTTGAATTAGTTTGATAAAAAAAAACGAAATGCTTCCACACCGAGGATTTAAATTGTTTATGTGCATCGTGAATTTTCTTCTGCGCCATTTTGCACAATCGAAAACAAAAGAAGACTGTGTGTGTACCATGTTTCTGTTGAAAAAGTAGCGATAATCGTGACAAACTATGTACCAGTCAGCCTTTCAAACACAAAGAAATAATTAAACAAAAAGTATTATGGCGAAAGAAACAATTACCGCAAAGGAAAGGTTAAACTCAACTAAGATCCAGATTCGAAACCGATTTTACCAATCACGGTTAGATCCGCGAATCCTCGTTTGGATCCGCGAATCTCAGATATTTTGGATATCCGTTGCAGCACTATTATTTACCCACTATGTATCTTATGTGACTCCATTCTTATTCCACAATTTTAATCTTCAGTACTTGTTTATGCCCCATGACTCCTATGTTATGCCATGCCACTGCATTCCAGCCAAGAGGAGCTGTGTTGTAGAGGTGGCTGAACCCTGGGGCAACATGACCGTGCTGAGGAATCTGCCCGCGTTGAAGTTTACGCATGACTTGAGTGCAGGTTCATTATATAAATTATATCCTTATATCTTCTTTTCATTTCATTTTATTGCACAGCCTGAAATGGAGTCATCGGAGCATTACACTGTGTCCCTTTCATCTACTGTACACACTAACTCTGGCATTGGAATGACAGCTGTAACTCTCATGATTCTTGCAGTCTGAAAGTCACATGATGGTTGCATTTCATGGTTTCATTATCGTTGCAAATGAAGTTTTTGTAAAAGCTTTAATATAAAAAATGCAAAGATTTTTTTGTGCATTAATTTGCAAAAAAAAAGGGAAATAGCTATACAACATTGTCTAGCTCAACTGTATTCACGGTAGACATAATTGTATAAATATTAAATTCTCAAGTCACATTTGGACTAAGACTTTGAAAACAGTCCTTATTTATACACAACTTATATAGAATTTCCTTTAATCTTTCTCCCAGATACAAAGTTGATTATGATTAATGATGGAACTTACAGGGAACCAAAGAGCACATGTTTTAATGCCCCATGATCCATCTCGCAGATGTGGAGTCATTCGAGATGGCTTACGGAGCCTGCTGGGAACCGGTGACGGCCGAGTACAACCTTGCCCTCGACCTGATCAACAAGCCCTCGATTGACCCCTCGCGACCCCTGCCCTGGTGGGACAAGATACGTCTGCTGCTTCACGGGCGCCTCACGATGACTGTGCTACGCATGAGCTGGCTCTATCACGCATCACTGGACCCGTACAACACGACCGAGCTCATGGACTGGACCTGGTCGGACCTCGTGCTGGACTGGACCAACAGTGAGTCACCTCGTGTTCTAAAATAGGTGAAATTCATTTGAGCCTCGCTCTGGGAAAATGGGGCTTGATGCATGTGCGTAAAGTGTTATCAGAGATAAGCCTGTGAAGTCTGCAGATCAGGGAAATCAGGCTAGTCAGGGATGACATTTTCCCCTTTTATGGTATTTTTTGTTTAAAGGAGGTCTCTTCATTAAGTGGAAATTCAGTTTAGACAGAAAGTGTCGTCCCAGATTAGCCTGTGCAGACTGCACAGGCTATTCTGGGTCAACACTTTAAGCCCTTTTTTCACTGAGCGCGCCTCATTTCAATTTACATGCAACAAACTGTTATATTATATTATTTTTATTGAATGTTGGTTGATTCAACAGTCATAGAAAAGATAAATATAAATCATAACATGTACAAAGTAATGCTCGAGTTTTGTTGAAACAAAATTCTATGACTGAGTGTTCATTGTTGTTAGATGTGAGCCTTTTTTTAAAGCTTACATGCATCATCATGTAGGATCACTGTTTTGTTTCCAGTGAAGTTTTTGTTGAAAGATGACACACATATTCTATATAAAGGATGATTGTTTTGTTTCCAGTGAAGTTCCTCTTGAAAGGTGACCTTGATATCTACGCCAGGACGGCCTCCAAGTATGATGACTGCAAACTTCTCCACTTGCCCAATCTCAAGTACTGGTAAGTGCCCAGTCATTACCTGTGTTCATTGAAAACATATATAATTAATTAAAGTATTCATTTGTTTGTTCAATTTGCTTGAACATAATCTTTTCTTTTCCCTGTTGTTTCACTATATTTAATATATACAAATTGTTCTTATAAAATATGCTGTTTGAATAAAGTGTGTACGCCTTTTGTGCCTGTGGTGTAATGCTAAGGGTCATATTGACGAATACTCTTTCATGATGTCAATATATTCAAGGCAAAGCTCCGAATGCACATGATAAAACAGACTGTCAATATGTTGCATTGAAGCAGAAACATTGATCAGAATTTCTTTAGCGGACTGATAAATTTTAACAACAGTTATTTCCTTGATTTGATATTAAACACTGATGTTTGAAAAATTCCTCTTTATGAATAAGCAGTGTACATTCTTTCATATATGTTTATAAGGACATTTGCCTAATATATTTTTGGGTAACATTTTGGGCTAGTTGGGTCAAGGTCAAGTCACTGTGACTTAAAATAGAATCCCTTCTTTAACCCATTTTTGTCTAGCGTCTAGAAAAAAGGCCTTGGCAAACAGCGTAGACCCAGATGAGACGCCGCATGATGCGGCGTCTCATTAGGGTCTGCCCTGTTTGCTTAAAGGAATTTCTGTAAAAAATATTCTAAATATAGAAATAAATATACTAGACATCCCTAATTTTGGAAATAAATTGATCAAATTTAGAAGGATGGGAGAGTCCACAAGGCATTAATGGGTTAAGCTTGAAAACAGGAGTTTGGCTAGCTGACATGCATACACAGATTGGGAACACATTTAAGGCAAGTCGGGTCAAAGTGAATGAAACTATTTCTAAAAATAGGAAAAATGGTTTCTTCTCTGAAAAATGAAATTGGATGGAGATATTGTGCTGAAATTGTGTGTGTAGTAAGCTTGGGATTTCACAGTTTATAATGTGAAAGTAAAATAATTGGTTAAACATTGAAAACCTTGTTTAGTATCATGGTAATGTTTCTTTATAGCTCTTTCCCGCTCAGAAGCAAAGTGAAAATGGCACCCAGCTTAAAACCGGAACAGCCTGCGAGTCACTCGCAGTCTGTTCAGGTTTTATGCTGTTTGCTGCTCATCAATTACCTGAGGGTTGGAAATGAAACCTTTAAAACTTTTGTACCTTGAAAGAAATGTCTTGAATTTAATTTGATTTTCTAAAGGACTTCAAACTAGTCAAAAGTGTGTGTCCGAGTGGTAAAGGGTTGATTTGATTTTCTAAGGGACTGCAAATGAGTCAAAGTGCTTATCTGAGTGATAAAGAGTTAATCATTCATTGTTGTTGCATTGCAGTGCCAAGATAGACTGGTTGTCACTGGGTGATCCCAATGACCACCATCTTGTGATGCCATGTGCTCCTGACAAGGTCCCAGAATTCTCGCTTGAGGAGCACGACTCATTCAGGGCCTTCAGGTCAGCAGCTTTATTGGTATAGTTCAGGGATATTTTAACCCTGCCTTTTGGGTATTTTAAGTACTAAAATCACCAAAATAACATTGAAATTAAGCAGGGAATCTTTGCAATTAGATAGAGAAAATTGACAAAGAAAGAAAAAATGAGGTGAAATCTTTGTTTACAATGCCTTCCTATATCCTCTGTACTGGTACTCCTTGTACTCTACTGTGAAAATAAGTGAAGTGTATAGAGTGCAGATAAACAGATCCAATATTGACCTTCGTTGAAACAGCTACTGGGTAGGCAACCAATCACATGAAAACAAGCTCTGTGCAAGATTTGAACCTTATAATGTCTGCTCCTTAAGAGTATACCATTACCATTAGGCCAAAATATACATAAACATTCAGCAAATGACATTTTTTAAATCATTGACCTTGAAAGTGTTAATTTGTACAACTTTTAACTCTGTTTATCATTTTAGAACATGTATTTTAAGCCTGTCTTTTAGGTTTGTGTTTATGTACATCTACTGGAAGAATAATCCGCAAACAATTATTGGATGTATCACTGATTGCAATTGTGCAAATTTCTTTGTTGACTGCTTTATTTTCATATATCAACAAAATCACATTTTAATCTTGTCATAGCAGAATAGCAGTATGGTAAGTTCTTTAAAAACTGAGTTGGAATGATGTTGAGGTAATGCTTACTTTTGCAGATCTCAGAATTTGAACCTCAGTATCACCTTAGAAACCTCAAAGAAGAAGGACCCCAGGGGAGATAAACCCTCCGGCCTGTTCTACTCAAGCACCCTGAGGTTCATGGAGAAGATTGGGGTATGTAACAATGAGGAAACAAATGTAGTTTTGCTTGCCCTGCATTATCAAAGATCTTATGACAACTTTTAAGTTATGTGTGAATTTTGTATCTTCAAAATAGCAAATTGTATTTTCCAAAATTGAAAGACATGTGGATGATACCGAGAAAATGAATGCAATTGCAGAAAGTTATCATAGGTATGGTATTTTAAGAAATTTTAGTTCATTTGATAAAAAGGGATAATGATTATTATACCTGTACTTATAAATAAGGGTAAAAATGTGCATTCACAATTTTTCTTTATATTTTTAATAAATAGTATGTTGACAATAACATAATACTCAAATTTAAAGTGGCTGTGTTTGAAAGCTACTTATTTTCACTTTGTTTTTCAGAAGTGTTTTGATATTTAATGTACTCATTTTTTTACTTTTCTACCAGACTGAAGGTCTTTGAAATGTTATCGGATATCAAAATTGTTATCTGATTTGTCTTAGATCCAGTGTTTTGTGCATGGATTGCAATCCATGTATAAAATCAATAAGGGCCTACCAGGTTGACCTTTAGCTGAAAATGTAGCGAAAACAACAGATTTGCATTCAGACAATATTTTGTATTTGTATATAAATGCCTTGGAAGCGTCGCCAAATATGTTGGGGAAAGCTGTTGATTGATATACATTTACATAATGTTTTTGTTTCTCAATTGTAGCAATGCTTGGCAAGCATAACTCGCCCGATACGTCGGGGTAAGCTCTTCCACAACACCAAGGCAAAGAAACCCATGCTGAGTCGCCACTACAAGTACGCCCAACTCTCCGTCAACTTCCATCTGTTTGACGTTGACTACTGGATGTCTTTCTCCCGTCAACACGGCACAAAATTCAGCGGGAATTCCTTCGTGCTGGAATTGAGGAATGAGTTGTCGCTGCACCCTGTGGAAGATGGGTTGTATCATCGACCACAGGCTGACTGGAGCGTGATCTACCTCAACTGTCTCCTGTCTGGAACAAAGATCTGGCTGTGCAGTTCTCAGGAAAGGCACGAGGACGAGGTACTAGCAGGCCATATGTTTTGGTTTGTGCTGTTGCAACATTTTTATTAGTCTCTGTTTATAGAAAAAAGTGTGAGTTGGTTCACTGACTGCCGTGATATGGCTGAAGTATTGTTGAGAATGGCGAACATTCAAAGAGAAAACAAACAAAGGGAGTTACTTTAGACATGTTTTTGTTACTTACTTTGTGTAGAAACCTGTGCTTATCTTTTTAAGGTTGTTCAGATAAAAGATTTTTCAGGGATTTATACCTCTTCTATCATTAATATGTGATTTTCTGATGGGTTTTGCGTTTCCGTGTGATCTCTCAGACACTGATGATCTGAATTTTATAAAACTTCATTTGCAGCATTCCTGTCAGGTAAACATGCACATTGTTGTGAGAACTCAGATATTTATTATCAGAATTTGAGATATCACACGCACTTTCCTATTAAGGTGGACATCACTGTGTCCGGTTGTTCTGCTCCGATAATTTTTCAGGAGTTAGTGCCCTTTGAATTATAATTCCTTTCTCTGTTTGATCTCAAACATTAATGATCCGATTTTGATGAAACTTTATATGCAGCATTGGCTGGACATGCGCTCATTTTTAAGTTATTCCGTGACTACGATTTTTTAGGGACTTATCGTCTACTGAATGTAATAAGTCATGTAACTGACATTTTTATACATTTTTCCTTTTTTTCCCATTTTTGTGTTTATTTTGATGACATATGTCAACTATAAAAATATTAAGACAAACTTTTTTGGTAAAAATAATGTTTTTGCAAAATTTTCCAAATCTACATAAGCAAACACATGTTGTTTTCTGAATGTAAAAAGTAGTGTAACTGACATTTTGTAAAATTTTTAGGAGAAGGAAAAAAACTGTTTTATTAAATTAATAAAAAAAAATCAGTATTCTTATTTTCTGATTAGTATTATAATAAAATTTGGAAAACAAAGCAACACTCCAAATTGAGATGTCTTTTTACAAACAATAAATAATAAAGAAAGGAGCAGTTACCATAATTTCAATGCTAAACTATTTTGAATGCGCAGAAAAACGTAAATGCTCTTATTGTATTTCCGAAAAAATGTAGACCTGAAAAATTTACAAAATGTCAGTAACACTTGTTATTACATTCAGTAGACATTATTCACTTTCAATAATTATAAAGCATTCTATAATGATGTTTTATTTTTGCTCCCAAGTTCATGGAAAGTAATGATGCAAATTTGATGACAATTTAAATGCAGAATTCTCACAGGGTGGATGTGGGCACATTTTCTGGTCATCCTGCATCTGTGATTTTCGAAGGTGTGATTGACATTCGAATTATAATTTGTTTACACAAGAGATTTGGGACACTAACGATTCAAATTGTAAAACTTATTAGCAGAATAGGCTGGACATTAACATATTTTTACATCATTGCAAATCAATATCATTGTTCCAGATGGCTTATTGGTTCTATTGCATGGTCCTATGCTTTGAGGCACAAGTTTGAAAATCCATCAGTTTAACTGATATCGTTGTTATATTTTTGTTGAAAATAAAACGCTGTATATAATAGAATTATTGTATTTAAACATAAAGCAGAACATAACGGGTAAAGGAGAATGCATATTTTATGCATCCAGCATCAAAAATAAGATATTTTCTTTAATGAAATGTGTGTTTTTTTATTAGCTGGACCAATCAACTGCTGGCCGGCCCGTTACAAACAGTTTCTTCCTAAGTGTGTCCAAGTATGTGAACTTTATCAACATTTCTGTCTATATCATTTTGCAAGTGATTTTTTTAAATATTTTAGTCAGCATTTTGTCTTAGAAAGACAATTACGGTAATTGTTTATTGTCTCATAAATCTGATTTTGCATCTATTCCATGCTTATGTTTTGGATTATTTTTCCTAATAAATTCGTATTTTAAGTGATGAAATGATTCTTTTGTTCTATGTGTAAAGGAGGATCAGCATATGTCACACACTTTGTTCGAAGCTTTTATGAATTCAAGAAGAGGATATATTTTTTTTTAGTCTTCTTAGTTGGACACTGTTTTAAAAAGTGTTCTGCATTTTCTAAGAGATTTTTAATACCTCAGGATGAAAAAAAAAGTTCTTGTAAGTCTTGTATTCCCACATTTTCAGGGTTTCCTATCAACGATCCTCATCTGACCACAATGAAATCCCAGATGTGCAGTCATCAGTAAGTAACCATACAGTGGAACGGGGGGAGGGGCTTTTGGTTTACCCCCATAACTTTGGTTTATGAATAGATGGGGATACGGGGCCATATGCATGTTATTTCAGTCTTTAGTCTGACGAAAATTGTGGTAACTATGTTTACAGAATGCAATTGTTACAGAAATGATCAAAAACTAACATCTGGATCGTGCAATAGCTCAAAAAGTACATCAGCTAGGTTGATGAAACTCAGCATGTGCATAGAGGGCCATATGAGGAATAGAGGACCATATGAGGAATAGAGGACCATATGAGGAATAGAGGACCATATGGGGAATAGAGGACCATATGAGGAATAGAGGACCATATGGGGAATAGAGGACCATATGAGGAATAGAGGNGCCATACTGGGTATGTCACTATAAGGTAGATGAAGGGCCATACTGGGTATGTCACTATAAGGTAGATGAAGGGCCATACTGGGTATGTCACTATAAGGTAGATGAAGGGCCATACTGGGTATGTCACTATAAGGTAGATGAAGGGCCATACTGGGTATGTCACTATAAGGTAGATGAAGGGCCATACTGGGTATGTCACTATAAGGTAGATGAAGGGCCATACTGGGTATGTCACTATAAGGTAGATGAAGGGCCATACTGGGTATGTCACTATAAGGTAGATGAAGGGCCATACTGGGTATGTCACTATAAGGTAGATGAAGGGCCATACTGGGTATGTCACTATAAGGTAGATGAAGGGCCATACTGGGTATGTCACTATAAGGTAGATGAAGGGCCATACTGGGTATGTCACTATAAGGTAGATGAAGGGCCATACTGGGTATGTCACTATAAGGTAGATGAAGGGCCATACTGGGTATGTCACTATAAGGTAGATGAAGGGCCATACTGGGTATGTCACTATAAGGTAGATGAAGGGCCATACTGGGTATGTCACTATAAGGTAGATGAAGGGCCATACTGGGTATGTCACTATAAGGTAGATGAAGGGCCATACTGGGTATGTCACTATAAGGTAGATGAAGGGCCATACTGGGTATGTCACTATAAGGTAGATGAAGGGCCATACTGGGTATGTCACTATAAGGTAGATGAAGGGCCATACTGGGTATGTCACTATAAGGTAGATGAAGGGCCATACTGGGTATGTCACTATAAGGTAGATGAAGGGCCATACTGGGTATGTCACTATAAGGTAGATGAAGGGCCATACTGGGTATGTCACTATAAGGTAGATGAAGGGCCATACTGAGTATGTCACTATAAGGTAGATGAAGGGCCATACTGGCATTGTCAGACAAAAAATGCTATGCTTACAGAAATGATGGTTACAGAAATAAGTGAGAACTAAATCTGCATCCTGTCAAATCTAAAACGTATTTAAGCGAGGTTAATGAACCTTATGGAGATCCGGTTCTTACTCTGACAACATTAACCCGGTCTGCTGTTTTGTCTTTGGCAAAGTTCTTGTTTTGTGTTGTGTTGTAGGCAACAAATGTTGTAAATAACGGATTTTTTCAATTATCAAACCTGCTAACTAGCTCAGTTGGTAGAGTGCTTGACTACAAATGCAATCCAAAGGTTTGATACCTGTCATGGCCACATTAATATTGTGGGTATTATTCATGAAATTATTTATACTGCCATTTTTTCCTTCCTTTACATTTATTTTTATTTAAGTATGGCATTTGTCAGTTACTGTCAAAACTATGCTCACTTGGCACTGGTAAACCAGCTAACTCAGGAAAAGTGTTCGTAGTTTAACTGAATGTTGTGTCATATGACTAAAATACTGTTAAAAATTGCAAAATAACCAAATGAACAAAACTTTTGTTGCATGTTGAATCATATTTACCAAACTGTCGCCAGTATTTGTGACTCATATTTTTTATATTTGATTTGATTGTTAATGTTTTTTTTTTCTTAGTTTTGTTTGCAGAAGGCCAACAAACACAGTCTTCACTAGTATTACATTGTACATTTATTACTTTGTATTTGTGTGGTTCATGCTACTTTCCATCTTGTCGTCTGCAGAAGACTCCCACCCACAACTTGCAGGTGTACGACATGCGTGGCTCATGGAACAAGGAGAATCGGACAGTACTGGTTGGCCTCTATGACAGCTACATGAAGGTGCAGTCACTCAAGCGGAACCTGTCTGCCGAGGCCCTCAAGGGGTTCAAAGTTGAGGGCGGAGCCAACATGTCCATGGTAAGGAGGAGAATGCAGGATGTGCAGTGCTGTCTGTTTGAAGTTTGATTGAATTCTGTGAGATTTTGTGAACAAAACTTTTTAAATATTAAAGACTATAATGATTAAAGACAACACCTCTGACTTACAATGAAAGAATGATTGTTAAATGTACAGTCATGTAATCTTCTTCACTAGACAATGATCAAAAAGTTGAGGATATTTTTGTTGTTATAGCCTATATTTTTTCATAAGTTGTTAAACAATCAACACACAAAACATATTTTCCAAAAAAGTTCAGCCAGAAACGATATCAAAATATCATTTCTCTATCAACATGTAAACATGAAGTCTGAATTGTAACATACATTGTCAAGTATTCAGTCTGACTCCACAGAAGCAGCCTCACCGTGGTTCAAGCTTCCACCTGGATGACTCGGAACTGACCTCCCCCAGCCCCTCCACCAAGATGCAGGCTGGACACGCTCACTCCATGCTCATGAAGCTTGTGGCCGAGTCCGACAGCAAGTCTGTAGCATTCACCGAGGAGGTAGGGCAGGCTTTCGGCAGTAGACCTAAGTATTTGAGAACACGGCTTTCAGGCCAGGGGTGTATCTGCATAGCATCTTACAGGCTTAGGACTTATAGGAGTATGCCAGGACTTCCCTTTTCGATAACTCCTATTTATTTTAGCTCAATTGCTTTGAACACCTAAGGCTTATTAATACATTCCAGTCTGTGTACTGGTTAGAATCAGTACTTAGTGTCTCAAGAAAAGATTTTGACACGCCCTGGAGTCTGTTTAACAAGCACTTAGTTTCTCAATAGAACATCTTTACACACTCTCGAGTCTGTCTCCTTGGTAGGACCAGTTCTAAGTGTCTCAAGAGAAGACACTTTTTTTTTATCTGTTTGCTGGGTAGAACTTGATGTCTTTAGAGGAGATCTTGAAACTCTCTCAAGCCTGTTTTCTGGGTAGAACCAGTACTTTTTGTCTCAAGAGGAGATCTTTACACTTTCTTGTGTCAGTTTACATGGCATCTAACATGTAAGTTTACTGAAATTCACCGACAGATTCTTACAATTGCAAATTGAATTGCATTTTACTGCATTTTATGTGAATATGAACTGAGAAAATTATGCCTAATTTGAATTAAACACGGAATGCTTTGAGAAGAAAGAACTGACTTAAAGAAAAATTACTTATGCAATGTTTGCATATATACTGGGTATAGATTAAAGTGCAGTGTAATGAATATAAACAAACACTTTTGTTGAATTATATGGTCAGAATTTATTTTTATTTTTTTATTTATGGGATTATTTGTTTTCAAAACTGGGCACAAGGGGAATGATATAAATTTAAAATAAAATGGAAAACCTTTAAATAAAATAAGTTTGTTCCTGCACATAAATTGAAACAATACATTCTTTTGAGAAATCAGGATCTACTGCACAATAAGTATTAAAAATACTTTTCTATATTGTCGAAACCTACACTAAATATATGTTGTCAGTTATTAAGCTTATTATTGTTTATAACATAGTTGTTTGTATCCTATTTACTGCATTGTAGCCTTCCAGTGCCAACATGGATCAGCTTCACGGGATAGCTGCCTGTCAGGGAGACGACATTGTACAGAAAAACTGGCACAGTATGTCTCTCTTATCAAGGGTCATTATTTTTTACTGTTTTGGTTATTAGCTCGGCTGTTTTCTAAGAAAACCAGAGGTATGGTCATAGCCACTAGCCAGCTCGTCCGCCGTCCGCGGCATCTTAAAACTTTAACATTTGCCATCACTTTTGCAATATTGAAGATAGCAACTTGATATTTGGCATGCATGTGTATCGCATGCAGCTGCACATTTTGAGTGGTGAAAGGTCAAGGTCATCCTTCAAGGTCAAAGGTCAAAAAAACAAAAAAATCATGTGTATCTCATAGACCAGCACATTTTGAGTGGTGAAAAGGTCGAGGTCATCCTTCAAGGTCAAAGGTAAAAAAAATAATAATCCAAGCACCAACAGCCGAGCGTTGGCATCCGCGGTGCTCTTGTATTCTCTTTCTTCTTGAAACCATGCAATTGGAATTGGTTCACTGACCCGTTAGAAAATTGCTATTGCTGGTTTGCATGAAATATATAATAACCTTATCCCATAGGAACAAGTGTACATGTCATACACCACTCTGTCTACCCCATTGAAACTTTCTAAAACAATGGCTTTACATGCTTAACATTGAAATCAATTTACTGGGGGCTTATAATGCCCCCCTCTGAAGAAGAGGGGGTATATTGTTTTGCTAGATGAAGGTCGGTCGGTCGGTCTGTGTGTCTGTCGGTAGACCAGTTTGTTTCCGATCAATAACTTTTGAACGGATTGACCGATTGCCTTGATACTTCACACGTGCATTGGCCTTGGACAGTAGATGACCCCAATCGAAATTGGGGTCACTAGGTCAAAGGTCGAGGTCGAGGTCACTGTCACGATAAGTGTGAAAATCGATCAATAACTCGTCAACGAATTGACCGTTTGACTTGATTTTTCACATGTGCATTTTCCTTGGAAGAAGATAACCCCTATTGAAATTGGGGTCACAAGGTCAAAGGTCAAGGTCACTGTCACAATAAGTGTGAAAATCAAGCCCCTGTTTTGGGGGCATATGTCTCCGACCGCGGAACTCTTGTTATTCTTGAAGTGATTTACTATATCCATTTGCATCCATGTAGTTACTAGACATATGAAGTATGGCACATTTTCATAACAAGGATGCTTCTTAATGACAGTGCTGTAATTACAGAACTGCATGTCATAGACTCTATTGATAATGTAACTTTAACTGGCCTACCATGGTATTACAAAAATACCGTTCAATATGGCAAATCATTCCAAACAACTCCTTACCCCTCTCCAGTTGAGCTGCACAACAGCCAGATCATTGTGAAGGGCTGCGAGACCCAGGGGTTCCTCATCGTGGCCGCTGCTAAGGCCAAGGTGCTCTCATGTACGCACACACCCGTCTGGGTGCGAGACAACCAGCTTCGCAGCAAGAACACCTGGTCCGGGTCTCTCGAGTGTATGCAGGTAGGCTGAAATAATTAACCTTAAGCTGTTTTTTGCTGGTATGAACATGAAGTGTTCATGTGGATTTTTAGGATACCGTGTTGTCCATTGTCTGTTAGTGTGTGCATGTGTGAAAGTGTGTAGGTCGTCTCCCAAGTTTGTTCAAATTATGTCCCTGCTGTAAAATTGCCCCTCCTCTCTCTGCAGTTAACTTGTTTTCATTATATGTTAATAGTGGAAGCTTTAAAAATCTTCTCAGAAACATCAAGCACAGAAGTTTTGTAGTTGGCAGTCTTCGAAATTAGCACTCGCCCGATCGCCCGTGGCNTTGAATTTTTTTGAATTTGACACAAGGGGGGTAACTAGAGACAATCAGAAACAATGCACATTTTGAGTTGTCTTCCTTTATCAGACTTTTTTCAAATTGAAAACCTGGTTTTGTGACAATTTTGTCCCTTGTTTCAAATTATGCCATTGGAGTCAAAACTGGCCCATCTCTAGTGGTTATTTGTTCCCCTTATTTAGTAAATCCTGTTTTAAAAATCCCCTTTGTGAAAGGCAAATAAGTTTGAGCAACTTACAGCCTGAATTTTTTATAAACCTGTTTTTAAAAAATGCATTTGATGCCAGTATTGTGCTGAAAATTGGTGTTTAAGAAGATAACTTGTATATACATAGCTTGAAATTCAATTTTGGGATAGTCAACTCTAGGTATAAGTGTCTAAAAATAAAAATAAAAACAGTTTCCACTCAATAACTAGAGTTTTGATGGAGATATTGAGGAAATAACATTATTTGAATTGGTAGCTTAGAAGCAAACCAAGCTTCGGCATGCAGAGTAAAACAAATTTGAAATAAATTGATAAAACAAACCTTGTTTTGTGTCATGGCTTTGTTTCTTTTTGTTACATTAACTGTATCAATACTTCAAAAGAATTGAATAAAGAAAGAAATTACTATTACATTGTCAATAAACCCATGTGCACAGCAAAACAAGTAGTAATATAGGAAACAATATATATGTGTTTAATTTAAATGAATGACTGTTTACAAGTATGATTTGAATGTTGGTGAACTACATGTATTAAGTTTAATGGTTAAACTTGGTGACAGATTATCAAGACAGAATAATCTGGTAGCTATTGCCAAATAAATTTAATTAATGTTGACATTGCTTACATGACTTGTATAGCAATTTTCTTTGTGAAATATTTGTATGCCCCCTTCTTCGAAGAAGAGGGGATATATTGTTTTTGGCCTGTCTGTCCGTCTGTCATTCTGTCCCAAAACTTTAACCTTGGTCGTATCTTTTGCAATATTGAAGATAGCAACTTCATATTTGACATGCATGTGTATCTCATGGACCTGCACATTTTGAGTGGTGAAAGGTGAAGGTCATCCTTCAAGGTCAAAGGTCAAATATATGGGTCAAAATCGCTCAAAAGTGGGCATTGTGTTTCTCAAACACATCACTTGTTGGATGATGTATTGAAAGAAATAAAACACATGAAAACATATCACTATTTCATAATTAATTAAAAGGTTTTTGCATCCAAACCGTATGACATAGCTTTATTTTAATTCCTAATTAAATATCCATATGTTCAGTAAATCTTACTTTCCTTCGTCAGTACTACGCAACAGTTGACCCAGGTCCGGAGTTTACAGAAGACAACATCCCCTGGTTGTCAAAAACGCACGTAGAAGACAGGTCAGAACCGGACCCATCCAGTCTACAGGAAATGGCTGGCTCTGGTCACAGCGTCGGTGGTATTGTCAACACTAGCTACAGCGGGGCTCATGTGAGAGACTTTAATGGAAAAGATGCATTTTATTGCTTTATGTTCATTGAAAATACTATGTTGTCATTTTTTCTAAAAGATTTAAAAGTTAACATTTTACATTTTCAGTTGGTTCTTTTCTAAACATGTTATTTGGGATATAATTTGAAACTTGCTTAGCTCAATGCAACATAAGATCATTCATTGTTTTATTGAGATTAAAGTCTAATTTGTTAATAATAATATATTTGAATATGAGGTGTCGAAGTTGTATCAAGCAATTGTGATTCTGCAATAGTAAGACATGTTCAAACCTGCTATATTTTCTTGAGACTTAAAAAATGGTTCAATCTGGATTCAATTTACAGTCACATTTTGTATGATATATAAATCCCAAATGTATCTTGGACAATAATATATAAAAAAAAAAAAACCCAAACAGATTTGCTGCATGTTGTGTATCTATATAAAACTTTCATGTTACCTCACAGACTTACAAAATATCACTTTGTGAGGGAATCATTGAAAATGTTTTCTCTCAAATTTGGACAGTTTTTGCTTAAAGTCAGTAAATTTCAAATTCAATTGGTAAAGCAGATTTTTTCCAATTTGACTGCTACCATTTTTAAACAGTGAGGAAAAAATGCATATTTGTTGACTGATTTCAGAAAAACCAGACGATTCAAATGCAGCGGATTATCTCCCGCTGCAAGTGTCAGTTCTTCTATGTGAACTACGGGGAGGCTGATCCACTTCTTATGCAGGAGGTGCCTCCTCCGGTATGTGGTTTTGTAGCACTGTGGAATACCGAATTGATTTGCTATACCCCAATAAATGAAGCTTGAGCGGGGCAGCATTAGAGCCTGTCGGTTTGTTTGTCTGTCCGTAGGGTAGTCCTTATACAATATTGAGTTTGTGGAGCAATTTTTTACCACATTCCTAAAGCAATTAGATCGCCGTGGCGTAGTGGATATGGTGTTCCCCTATCGATCGGGAGGTCACGAGTTAGATCCCTTCAGTGGTAGCGTTCTTTAGGTCTCCCCCAGAGACACCAAGTACTGGTAATAGTTTCAGGAAATAAGACTTGAGAGCATTTCAAATAAGCCTTAGGCTTTCGATGAAATCAAGCTAAATTAAAACGGTTTAATCTAAAAAAAAAATAAAGTGTTTAAATTTAAACGTATTTCATCAACAGAAACACTTATTTTTTAGTATGAACTTATAAATTCATTTAGAACAAACTACTATTCAGGACACAGACATGAGCCATAGGCAATCAGAAGGGTGTTTAACGATTTCTTAGTCAGTACCGTAAACTTGTCACAGATTGAGGGAGACTTTGGAAAGAACACAATTCTCCCTATAAACAATTTTGGCCCATTTTATCCACCGATTGTAGTTTAATGCAAGTAATATTTGATAAGATATGAGTGGGTCAGCTTTGTATCCACATGTTACTGCGGATTTCCTAAACTATCTCATTCCACGATACGTCTATTTGAGCCTCTTTCATGATCTCAAATAAATACTTGCATATTTTTAATGCATATCTGTTAGTGAGCGCAAGGCAACCAAGTGATTTCTCTATAATTTTTTTTTATAGATTCGTTAAGGTTTATGTTGGTTGTTGCTTTTGTTTTTGTTTTCAAAATATTTGTTCATAAAAAATATCTCTTGCTCCATATTCCTATACACTTGGATTGTTTTTCTGATAAATACGAATTAATATGCTCACTTATTAGCTCGACTTTTCGAAGAAAAATGAGAGCTATACTACTCTCCCCAGTGTCGGTGTTGGCGTTGATAAAAGTTTTTTATAAAGTCAAATAACTTTAACACTATCAAAGATAATTAACTCAAACTTGGAATACTTCTTTATGGCAACAAGACAATTGTGTAGGTCAAGGTGCATAACTCTGTCAGCATTATTTTTAGAGTTATGCCCCTTCTTAAATTAGAATTTCGGGTTAAAATTTGTAATAAGTTCAATAATTTGAATTCTATCAAAGATAATCTATTCAGACTTGGACTTCTTCCTTATGGGGACAAGACACTTGTTTAGGTCTAGCTGGATAACTCTGTCAAAAATATTTGTAAAGTTATGCCCCTTTTTAACTTAGAATATGTCGTTAAATTTCTAAAACTTTAACACTATCGAAGATATTTAACTCAAACTTGGAATACTTCTTTTTGGCAACAAGACAATTATGTATGTCAAGGTGCATAACTCTTAAAAAAAAATAATATGAGCTTATGTCATCACCTGAGCAGCGTCGGTGTCGGCGTCCGGTTATTTTTATAAATATTTAATAATAATATTAAAAAATAAAAAATAAACTCAAACTTGAAATATTGTTTAACGGCAACATGGCACATATGTAGGTCAAGCTGCATAACTCTATCAGCATTATTATTAGAGTTATGCCCCTATTTAACTCAGCATTTTGGGTTAAATCTTCAGTTACGTTCAATAATTTGAATACTATCAAAGATAATCATTTCAGACTTGGACTAGTTCCTTATGGTGACAGGACTCATGTGTAGGTCAAGCTAAATAACTCTGTCAACAGTTTCTTTACAATAATGTCCCTTTTTAACTCAAAATATTTTGTTAAATTTCTATATTTTTAAGACTATCAAAGATATTTAACTCAGACTTGGAATTTTTGAGACTTTGAACACTTTCTACAAGATGCATGTATTATTAAGCTGCTCGCATTATGTTTAGTTGTTTGATTTTAACATTACTTCATTTTTTATTAACTGTCACTAATGCAAATAGCCAAATGCTGTCTTTCTTGATACTCCTTTTAATGTCATAAATACGTAACCTGCTATCTTATAGCTACTTATTCCGTAAGGTTTGTTATTCATCCGGAATTTCTGGAGAGCCGCCACTATTAAAGCCCGGATTTAGATTCTAGGTCGGAACAGTCAAACAGTGCAATGCAACCTTGTCTCTAAAAATGGTGCTACCATAACTCATTCTTCTTCCGGATGCGTATAAATATACAGCCATTTTGGTTAATCTGAAAATTGATGCTGTGTTTACGCTGGGTTTTTGTATAGAAACAAAGAGAAGTTTTCATTTGTCTTACAAATATTCTTCGTGAATTTCTCGTTCGCGCCTTTAATATACTTTTGTTTGATTTATAAAGGTAAGCCATGCTTGCTTTTATTGAACAATAGTTTATTTCTACCATGCTGGGTTTTTCAGGCGCGAACGAGCACGTGCAAAACGTGTTCTTCTAATACATTGCGAGAACGTGAAAAGGGTGCTCTTCTAAATCATTGAAGAGTGTTTATCATTTGCTATTGTGTGCAAATAATGTGTGCAAATAATGATTTTACGTTCTATATGACGATTGATGTCATTTTATTATTTCATCTGTTTCGAATTAAACTTTTGTTTAATTTATGCTCTATGGCAATGGTATTATTCATACTATCGGCTTTCTCTTGTACACTTATAACTGAGAGAGTGTTAATTATTTTCATTATGGGCAAATAATGATTTAATGTGCGGTATGACAATCTGGTCTATGACCAGTTTATTGATGAATATGTTTTGCTCTTCTTTTTCATATTCGACTACTTGATGGTCGGAAATACAAGAGTTGAGATTATGTTTACATCGACATCAGACCATATGGCTCCCGCCATACATCGGTCTGTGGCCAACCGGGCAAGACGTTGACCGAAAAGGGCTATTATGCTGTCAGTCGGTCGATGTCAGACCATATGGCGTCCGCCATACTTCGGTCTTTGCCAGAGGACGTTGATCACGGAGCTTTGGCTCTGCATCGATCAACGTCAGACCATATGGCTCCTGCCATACGTCGGTCTTTGGCCAGCCGGGCAAAACGTTGACCGAAACGGGCTATATGCTGTCAGTCGGTTGACGTCAGACCATATGGCATCTGCCATACATCGGTCTTTGCCCGAGGACGTTGATCACAGAGCTTTGGCTCTGCATTGATCGACGTCGGACCATATGGCACCCTCCATACTTCGGTCTTTACCAGGTGACGTCACCGGTCATATTATGACCGGTCCGTTCACCGGGCACCGGTCTTTGACCGGTCAGGTCACCAGGTACCGGTCACCAGTCTTTGACCGGTACGGACACTGGTCATTCTATGACCGGTCTGGTCACTGGGTAACGGTCACCGGTCTTTGACCGGTCCGGTCACCGGTCATTCTATGACCGGTCCGGTCACTGGGTACCGGTCTTTGACCAGTCCGGACACTGGTCATTCTATGACCAGTCCGGGTACCGGTCACCAGGTACCGGGCGCCGGTCTTTGACCGGTCTGGACACCGGTCATTCTATGACCGGTCTGGTCACCGGTCAGTCGATCACTGGTCTGGTCACCGGTCAGCTTATGACCAGTCCGGTCACTGATAATTCAGGTTTGCCTGGCCGTATCACTGGTCATGCAACCCCTGCCTTGAGGGAGGGAGGCGCTGCACGGGTGTCACGCTCTGTTTCACCGGATTACAACATCTGGCTAGACGCTGACACAACGTTGTCGGCACTTCACAACCGTACGCGTATTCGCATTCCTACCCCTAGCCACAGACGTAGACGTTTATCGTCAGATGTCTCCGGCCATTCCTCCTCCTCTTACTCGTCGTTGCATTTCTCATCGTCTGCTTCGACAAGCCCGCATCACTACCGGAGTGGACATGGGGCACGCTCTCCTTATCCGAGCAGTTCTTGGCGTCGATCCTCTCGAAAGCAATCACGCCAAAGCTCGGGAAGACGCTACTCCAGGAGACCTCATTCCCAGCGTTGCCGAACAGTGTCTCAGCAATGCAGGGATAAGGAACATTGAAGCTCCTCACGTAGGTGCTCTCAGACCCCCGGTCCCGTTGGCTGTCTTCCTCTGATTCCTTGACGGAATCTCAGGACTCCCTTCCACGTGTGTAGGTCCACTAATTGGCATCCACACACGTATCAGCTGCTTCTACAGCCACTGGGCCTAAATTGTCTACGAACACAAGTTTGTTTTACTCTCAGGCTCCAGGTTCAGGGGTTCACCTTGCCACTACAGCTACCTTTTAAGCCCCACGGGTATCTTCTATGTTGCCTAGTCGTATACCCCCGGCTGCTACCTCTTCGAATCCAAATACATTATGGATTCAGCAGATAACCCACTGATACTAGAAGCTTATGGAATACCTCCATCTGGTATTCGTACTTCTGTGTGCGCCGGCTACATGCAGACCACTGGTCTTGCAGATGGTTCTGCTGAAGCGGGCTCGGAGGCTAAGGTTGAGGCCGAACATTACTATTTGGCCTCTATTCATCAGGTCTATGAACTTATGTTAGAGACCCTAGATGATGACTTTTGCCCACGCCCTTCCCTGTTGTGTTGGCTACAGACTCTGCGGTCACTATCACGGAACAGGTGGCCCGCAGACGGGAGCCCGGCAGGATTAGCAAGGCGACGTCTCGCGTCGACCTCTTGTACGTCTGGTTGCAGTGGGGGAAGTTCTGCTTGCCACAACTTTTTCCCACCCGTCCTCGACCACTTGGCACAGGCCACCGGTCTGTCTTGCCTGGTCCAGTCACAGGTCAAGCTTACGACCGGTCCGGGCACCGGTCATTGACCGGCCCGGTAACCGGTCACTTCAAGACCGGTCCGTATATCGATTAGCTTATGACCAGTCCGGTCACCGGTAAATCATATCACCGGTCAGAGGGAAGACCAGATCATTGCTTCTTTAGCGAGAAACAACTCTGGCCACCGCCAAGGGGCTTTTAAGCGTCCAGCTTCTAAACCCCTGACAGCCCCTCCGGCCAAGAATGCTAAGAAGAACAACTTTGTCCCTAAAAGTCGTTCTTCTATTCTGTATCCAGCCCCCAAGAGGCCTTCTTCCTATAACAGACCGTCTTCCTATCAGAAGTCATCTGGTAAGGATTCTTGGAAAAAGGGCAAACCCAAGCCGATTCAGAAGACTTTCAAGCCTTCGACCGGCAAGGGCGGACCTCCCCAAGGTTATTCCTAGGGATCTCCCGTTTTTCTACCGCCACCACCTCCGATGCCGGAGGTACCAGTCGCGGCCATACTTCTGCACTTCAGGATTTTACAGTCGCCTTTTCCTGGTTCATAAGAAAAGCGGCTCTTGGAGACCAGTCATAGACTTAAAAGTGTTCAACACTTTTCTAGTCAAACCGACTTTCATTTCTGGTCGGAGTGGGACAGTTCGGCTTGCCGTGACTTTTCCCCACCCGTTCTTGACCACGTGTCTCCGGCAACCGGTCGGTCTTTGACCGGTCCGGTCACCGGTCATTTTGCTGGGACGTCTCTTCCTACGTCCTCTTCAGCACTATCTCTCAGCTTGTTGGAAATGGTCTCCGGACAATCTGCTTACACAGATTCCCTTCCTTCCGTCCTTAGTCCCCCACCTTCAGTGGTGGCTAGACTATGAGACTCTTGGCAGGAGTACCGCTTCTTCCACCGCAACCTTCCTTACATCTCATACGGATGCAAGCAAGGAAGGTTGGGGCGCTCACCTGGAACCACTCAGCCTGATAATCTCAGGTATGTGGTCTCCTCAGGAGTCTCACCTGCACATCAACAATCTCGAAATGCGAGCAGT
>VMBQ01000322.1:81321-108156 GCA_007657795.1 Dreissena rostriformis | reverse complement strand
ATTTATTACTCTATCAAGACTGAGAAAAGCTAGGTGGTGCTCTGGTTGGCAAATTCTAATGTATACATTCTCCATAAACAGTGCTGAAGCCTGGTCACACTCTGCCCTCTGTAAAATACTTGCAGCCCCAGGACGACTCGGATATGATGCAACGAGACGGGGGCGTGGACACATTCACACTTCTACACCATGATCTCAATGTCTGTACCAACCATGTAAGTTGTCATTCACACCATGATCTCAATGTCTGTACCAACCATGTAAGTTCTCATTCACACTTCTACACCATGATCTCAATGTCTGTACCAACCATGTAAATTCTCATTCACACTTCTACACCATGATCTCAATGTCTGTACCAACCATGTAAGTTGTCATTCACACTTCTACACCATGATCTCAATGTCTGTACCAACCATGTAAGTTCTCATTCACACTTCTACACCATGATCTCAATGTCTGTACCAACCATGTAAGTTCTCATTCACACTTCTACACCATGATCTCAATGTCTGTACCAACCATGTAAGTTCTCATTCACACTTCTACACCATGATCTCAATGTCTGTACCAACCATGTAAGTTCTCATTCACACTTCTACACCATGATCTCAATGTCTGTACCAACCATGTAAGTTCTCATTCACACTTCTACACCATGATCTCAATGTCTGTACCAACCATGTAAGTTCTCATTCACACTTCTACACCATGATCTCAATGTCTGTACCAACCATGTAAGTTCTCATTCACACTTCTACACCATGATCTCAATGTCTGTACCAACCATGTAAGTTCTCATTCACACTTCTACACCATGATCTCAATGTCTGTACCAACCATGTAAGTTCTCATTCACACTTCTACACCATGATCTCAATGTCTGTACCAACCATGTAAGTTCTCATTCACACTTCTACACCATGATCTCAATGTCTGTACCAACCATGTAAGTTCTCATTCACACTTCTACACCATGATCTCAATGTCTGTACCAACCATGTAAATTCTCATTCACACTTCTACACCATGATCTCAATGTCTGTACCAACCATGTAAGTTGTCATTCACACTTCTACACCATGATCTCAATGCCTGTACCAACCATGTAAGTTGTTATTCACACTTATACACCATGATCTCAATGTCTGTTCCAACCATGTAAGTTGTCATTTACACTTCTACATCATGATCTCTATGTCTGTACCAACCATGTTAGTTATCATTCACACTTCTGCACCATGATCTCCATGTCTGTACCAACAATGTAAGTTATCATTCACACTTCTACACCATGATCTCAATGTCTGTACCAACCATGTAAGTTATCATTCACACTTCTACACCATAATCTCAATGTCTGTTCCAACCATGTAAGTTTTCATTCACACTTCTACACCATGATCTCAATGTCTGTACCAACCATGTTAGTTATCATTCACACTTCTGCACCATGATCTCCATGTCTGTACCAACAATGTAAGTTGTCATTCACACTTCTACACCATGATCTCAATGTCTGTACCAAACATGTAAGTTGTCATTCACACTTCTACACCATGATCTCAATGTCTGTACCAACCATGTAAGTTCTCATTCACATTTTTACATCATGTTCTCATTGTCTGTATATACCATGTAGTTTCTGATAATCATTAATATTTTGTATTGGTCGTTTGTTTAATTTAAGATCCATCCATATTATCAATGAAATATGTGTATATAAATGAAATTAGCTTGTAAAGAACATTATATTTGTGATTTTGTAATGAGGAAAACTTAGTATGTGAACAATGTTTGATGAAACTTATTTAAAGTATGTTTTATTTGTACAGCTGCAGTACAATATGATACTGGACATAGTCAACAATCTCTTACTGCATGTGGAACTCAAGAAAAAGGTTGGTAACCTCAGACACATTGATAGTGAAATATTAAACTGTAGTTGTCTGTATCTTTCACTTGTTATGCCCCCTTCTTCGAAGAAGAGGGGGTATATTGTTTTTTGCCTGCCTGTCTGTCTGTCATTGTATGTATGTGTTTGTCTGTCTGTCCCAAAACTTTAACCTTGGTCATAACGTTTGCAATATTGAAGATAGCAACTTGATATTTGGCATGCATGTGTATCTCACGGAGCTGCACATTTTGAGTGGTGAAAGGTGAAGGTCATCCTTCAATGTCAAAGGTCAAACATATGGGTCAAAATCGCTCAAAAGGGGGCATAGTGTTTGACAAACACATCACTTGTTTCTGTTTCATTATGACCTACAAGAAGTTTTTCTTTATTTAAAGCACTGTCAGTCGACCGGTTGGTCAATCAGTTTGTCCACCTAAAATATAATGAGTTTGTAGAGCAAACTACTTGCACATTTCTAAAGCAATAAAAATTGAAATTTAAAACATTACCATTATATCGTGGTATGTCAAAAGCAGATGTACAGGACACTTTTCATCTCCAATGATTCACACATTTCTGGGTTGTTTTCCTTTAACCATAGCCTACATAGCAATCTGGTCGTATCAGTCACATTTGTAACAAAGTTGGGTATAATTGCATTATAGGAAGTGACAGAGAAGCTCCAGAGCATGAGGTTCCAACTCCAGCTCTCCAGAGTGGAGGACCAAAAGACACCAATACTCTCCCTACAGGAGAGTGTCAGGTTACATTATACTATATCATAGGTTACATGATAGTATACCATTTTGTGTCATGAATATTTGTAATCCGGATCTACACATCTTTGGAAAAAAAATCTAATCTTTAAGTGCAAAATATGATTACCAACTATGGGCACCAGTGGTAGTTTCTTTCTAACAGTTATTGTTAATATGGCCTGTGATTTTAAATATTTAAGCTTGATTCGTTCCTCCAGACTACTGGGTTTAGCTTTAAGAACATCCATTTTCTACACTGAACACTGAACATAAAATGAGAATAATGCAGGCTTGTCTGTACAAAAAATTACATCCTTTTATATATAACAGCAGATTTCAGAAAGAAGTAGGTATTTGCCAATTTTTCTGACTGATTTTGGGACATATTGTAGTATTTTGAAAATAATACATGTATTCATAGCGATATTCGGACATATATGAGCATTTTGAAAATAACAATAAACATAGCAATTTGTCGTTACCATTAAACTTTTACTGAAAGTTTTAAAAAGACATTTGTTTCAAGCTGACATATGACCATCTTTGGTGAACAAATCATACCCTCAAGAAAAGAATAAAAGAAAGTGCAACCTAAATGAGAGGATGATAGTTAACTACGCAGTTGAGGATGATAAATAACACACCATAAATATATGGGGTGGAATATAACTAGATATGTTGTTAAGATATTCAACACAGAAATTGGTAAGAAAGAAATTCAATAAAGGGTATTTGGCAAAGTAGAACATCTTTGGAAATGCTACTATGTTCAAGGTAATGGGGATGATATTTTACTTCATAGTTAATGACAAAAGTTAACAGTGTATAAAGATATATTGTGGAATGTCACTATAAACAACAAAGACAAAGAAAAGATTGTCAATATAAACAACAAAGAAAATTTAAAAAATTAATAAAGGGACGTATTGTTAAGATTTATAGAAATCCTACAAAGTGTGTAATGTTTGTGCATATTCCAGGCAGCACATGGAGAAGTACCGCTACTATGAGAAGGAGTTGTTCTTGGTGCTCAAAGCCAAGGAGGAGGAAGAGAATGAAGAGTGAGTACTTGTTAGATGCGTGTTTGTGTGTTTTAAAAGTTCATGAGCTCCTCCTATGCCTGTGGCTGCATTATGTGAGGTTTCTGTTGAATAGTCAATAACTAATAACTGGCATTTAATGAACTATCTAAGTGTTCTTTCGGGTGGACAATTCCATATGATCATATTGTTCCACTCTAACGATTTTTATTAGATAATTATTGACTTCATTCAAATAAGGTCATTGCTGTACTAAAGATTTCTGAAACTTATTAATTAGCCAATTTCAAATCCAATTTTCAGAGACCTTCCCTACCAAGGGGTCATGCGCATATCTTTAGGTTGTTCTGGTCTTTTGATCTTTCATAGCGTAATTGCGTCATTTTCTTGTTCCCATACTTTCAACTTACCAATATACATGTATTGACAAAGCAAATTATTGTGGAGCATCCATCAGTTTCACTGAGTTTCACTGATATTCTTGTTGCCAAAAAGCGAAAAAAAAGCATTATCTTTCAATAAAAAGAGGGCAAAGGGTTCCATCACAAAAAAAGTATTTTTACTCTTTCCCTCTCACAAGCAAAGTAAAAAAGGCTACATGCAACCAGCATAAAACCAGAACAGCCTGCAAGTTTTTCGCAGTCTGTTCAGGTTTTATGCTCTTTGCTGCTCATAAGTATCGTAGGATTGGAAATGAAGCCCTTAAAACTTGAATCTGTTAAGATTAGTCTTTACTTTACCAGTAATTTGATTTTCTAAGGGACGAAAAACAGGTTAAAATGTGTATCTACGTGGTAAAGGGTTAAAAAGCACTTTGTTGAAGCACACAGACTATTTTCTTGCAGGTACCAGAACGAGCTGTTGGAAGACCAGGAGACGCTGCAGATGAGACTGCGACAGTGCAAGGTCAAGATCAACACACTGAATGAGGAGCTAGCAATCCGTATCAGCTGCTTTAAGGAGAGTCAGTTACAGGTAAGTAATTTCATAACGCTTTTAAGGGATGTGTGTTTCCCTTAACCTTAACCCAACTGGCTCTTATTTTGGGTGCCTGCCCAGAATTTTCTTTTTATGCCCCCGAAGGTGGGCATATAGTGATCGCACTGTCTGTCCGTCCGTCTTGTCTGTCTGTCCGTCTGAAATTCCGTCACACTTTGCGTTTAGGTTTCGAAAAATGTGGTTAAACACTTTGCGTTTAGGGTTACAAAAATGTGGAAAAAGGGGGCATATGTCATCCTATGGTGACAAGCCTTGTTGTATTCCAGTTTGAGTTTTCAATAATGTTTTCTATATCACATCAAAATTAACCGCACACTGATCTTTATGGATGAATATATTAATGTAGGGTAAAATGAATCAATAATTGTTCTACTCCATAGATACAAGATAATCAAAATAATGTACTGTTATGTTNGGGGGGGGGGGACCGGGGGGTGTTAGAAGAAGTTAACAACATATTTATATGACTGTATTCTAAGATAAACAGACTCTAGCTGCTCTTTGATGCAAGCAATGGAAGTCAACATTCACACATGTACCTTGTTTTTATGTCACCCGTAAGGATATGACATTGTTTTTGTTTTTTTGTCTTGTTCATTTAACAAAATTTTCAATTCACATATGTTAGCATCCATCAATTTATCTGCCATGCATCTTTTTGATGCAAAACCAATATCAAAAGTACTAAAAATTATTATAAATTATATCATATTTATGGTGTTGTATTGGAGCATATTAAAAGTCTTAATCTTTATAAACCCAAAACACCATTTGAAAAGCTTTAAAGGTGTATTCAAAAACACAGTTTCTGTAACTTCAGCATTTTCACCCCTAGAGAAAGTCTAAAATCTTCAAAGTTTAAAGCTACGGGTCATTGGACTCCGAAATCTGAAATTGTACTGCTTGATTTCTTATTTTGAAATTTAACACTATGACTCCAAACTTTTGAAAATGTACAATCTGACTTCTACCATTTGACTCCTTTTTTTGCCTATCCATCATTTGACTCCTAAGTTTTCCAATCCATTATTTGACTCCTAGGTTTTCCAATCCATTATTTGACTCATAGGTTTTCCAATCCATTATTTGACTCCTAAGTTTTCCAATCCATTATTTGACTCCTAAGTTTTCCAATCCATTATTTGACTCCTAGGTTTTCCAATCCATTATTTGACTCCTAAGTTTTCCAATCCATTATTTGACTCCTAAGTTTTCCAATCCATTATTTGACTCCTCTTAGTTTTCCAATCCATTATTTGACTCCTAAGTTTTCCAATCCATAATTTAATTTCTAGGTTTTCCAATCCATCACTTGACTCCTAGGTTTGCCAATCCATCACTTGACTCCTAGGTTTGCCAATCTATCACTTGACTCCTAGGTTTGCCAATCTACAATTTGATTTCTAATTTTAGAATACTAGATTTTAACAATGTACTGTCTTACACTTACTACTCGACTCTGACTGTTGAAAATCGAACAATTGACACAAATTTTTTACGATCTCCTGTAATACACTTTTAGCTGCAGTCCTCCCTGCAGAAGACCCAGACTCAGCAGGCGTACGTGATCAGACGCAATGAGGTCTGCTTCAAGTTTGCCCAGTGGCGGCTCACCGAGCCTGATGGCCAGGTCGGGATCTCAGACCTCGCGCTCCGTAACTTTGTGTACACGAAGGTGAACCGCGACAACGACACGTGGAGCCACCAGGTGGAGCTGGGCTGGGTCAAGGTCACAAACCTGCTGCCCAACTCCATCTACAAGGATGTGCTGGTGCCCAGGGAGATACCCACGGGGGTGGATAACAGGAAGATGACATTGAGAGTGCTGTGCACTGAACGTCCCCCGGGTGAGTTTGTGTGGTCAGCAGATATGACATGTTTATCGGTTTATGTATGAATATCGATCAATGTTTGGGTAATTATGTGTACCAGCTTTGAACGTCCAGATGATGAATTAAACTTTTCATATACGGGTTGTATGCACAAGAGCTTTTAAAAAGAGAAGCCTTCATTCAGTCGAATATCATTTAAATAAAGTGATAACCTGGTGATTTTTTGGTTCATGGTTACATGTTTGTGAACCCGAAGTGTAAGAAATAGAAATGTGTTTGTTTTACAAAACCCAACATACCTTTTAAAATGACCCAATTGTAAGACATAATGTTTGTCTTTTTATGCCCCCGAAGGTGGGCATATAGTGATCGCTTTGTCCGTCTGGCCGTCCGTCTGTCTGTCCTTCTGAAATTCCGTCTCACTTTGCGTTTAGGTTTTGAAAAATGTTCTTAACTTCTATGTCGCTTCACATGTAACCTTCATATTTGGTATGCTTGTGTATCTCATGGAGCTGCACATTTTGAGTGGTGAAAGGTCAAGGTCATCCTTCAAGGTCAAACAAAAAAACAAAAAAATCAAAGCGGCGCAGTAGGGGGCATTGTGTTTCTGACAAACACACATCTCTTGTTTTTTCAATATTTAAATGAATGTTTTGATTTAGTATCATCCTAGTCCTGGCTAATGATGTGATGTTACTGTTCCTTATTTTAATATTTATTTCTTAAGTTTAAAGAACGTTTAAGTTGAGCACTAACAAAAATAAAAATAAAATATGTAAATTATTCCCGAAACAACCTTTAGTTCCTATTGTTCCTGGTCAACCTTCTTGAAATACCTGAAATAAAACATATGTACAATATTGATGTTGTTTGTGCCCCATTGCTCCTACAGTTGGTGGTATAGCGGTGAAGGAGCACTTTGAGGTGAACCTGGTGCCCCTGCAGATCCAGATGACCTACCAGCTGTACAAGAAGATCATGGCGTTCTTCTTCCCTGACAAGGACATCGACAAGGAGGACCAGGGTAGGCAATCACACCTCAGTTGAAATTCTTCTTTTATTATGCCCCCGGTAGGATGGCATATAGCAGTTGAACTGTCAGTCCGTCTGTCGGTCTGTGTGTCCGTCCGAAAACTTTAACATTGGCCATAACTTCTGCAATATTGAAGATAGCAACTTTATATTTGGCATGTATGTGTATCTCATGAAGCTGCACATTTTGAGTGGTGAAAGGTCAAGGTCATCCTTCAAGGTCAAAGGTCAAAAACAAATTCCAAGGGAAGTAATAAGCTTTAAAGGGAGATAATTTCTAAACCTGCCAAATGATAAACAGAAATTTTATTTCAAAGCGGTGCAGTAGGGGGCATTGTGTTTCTGACAAACACATCTCTTGATATTAATATTTAGGTGGAGAATATTTAAAAAAAAAAAAGAGAGCTAATCACAAATGAATTAAGTTTGTTATATATATCATAATCGTGAAATGTAATCTGAAAGATTTGATTGAAAGCAGTTATTTTCAGTAATATGAGCTCGCATTTTTAGTGGTAGATTTTGCAACATGAGAGAAAAATTATTTTTGCGAAGCAAGTGACAAATTATTGTCAGAATTAATATTCTCCCCTTTTGCACAGTTAAAATATGCACCGAATGTACACTGAGTGTAAAAAAGAAAATTAAGACGCACATTAACATATGAGCCTTGTTCTGGGAAAATTGGGCTTAATGTATGTGCGTAAAGTGTCGTACGGGATTAGCAGTCTGCACAGGCTAATCAGGGATGACACTTTCAGCCTAAACTATATTTTTGCTAAAAAGAGACTTCCTTTAAATAAAAAATTCCATAAAAGCGGAAAGTGTCATCCCTCATTAGCCTGTGCGGACTTCACAGGCTAATCTGGGACAACACTTTACTCACATGCATAAAGCCCAGTTTTCCCAGAACAAGGCTCATATAAACCGGAAACTTTTTGGACCAGTGTTGGAAAACCCATATTGCTCTTGGTGACGATGATAAATGCTTGAATGTCTCAATGTACCAAAGGGTGCCATTTGAAATTAGTTCAAATTTAGTTTGTGTATGTGGAAACATTGTTACATGATTGGGCAGGTTAAGATCTCCCACCTCTCCCCAAGTCTCATAGTAGAGGCCCAAAAGTCTCGATTTACCAAAAGGTGGCATTTACTATGGGACCAAAACTGTTGTTTTTTCATTTTTTTAAAAAACATTGATACAGTTCAATATAGCTGTGTAGCTTATTGTGAGTACATGTACATGTCTTTCTAAGATTTACAACATTAGGTATCCTGTATGCATTGCAATTTGTGTCCTGTGGCATTTAAGGGGGGTCATTCTTGCTGACTTGAAATGTCAGAGTATAGACCTATCAGGCATTAACAAATAAACATTTCAGTAGGGTGATTCATTAAAATCAGGTGAGTGGTATGGTGAAATCATGATCCTCCTGCTGTATAAATAACCTGAATAAAACTTGATTGGACTATTTCACAACGAATTGATATCAGCCTAGTTTTAAGAAGTTTTGAATATGCAGTCATCTCAACAGCTCAGTGTATTAACAATTTACATTTAAGCTGACTGCATGTTTCAGATGATGAAGTGGAAGGTGCGAGTTCTTCTAAGCCATTCTCGCGCTCAGAAAAGCGCAGCTCAACAAGGAGCTCAAAGGAAATCAAGCGCACCCCTTCGTTCACTACCAATGATGACATCGATAAAATGAAGGTATGGTGTGCAATAGGTATTTAAGAAGTGAATTGTTTTTAAATCATTTCATAAAAAGATGGAGGTGGTGTAGTGGATATGGTAGTGGTATGGTGATCAGTAGGTCCCAGGTTCAATCCCCATTCTGGGAGCATTCTCAGGACCTTAAAACAGTAATAGTGATGTTTAAGGAATGGATTTGAGAGTGTCTCAATAAGTCTAAGGATTTTGATACAATTTAGCTAAAATAAGTTAAACTATTAATGTTGAGGGTGGTATATTGTCATATTTTTCTGTCTTGATTACATTTATCTTTTCTGCATGTAACTTAATGCTCTTGTAACAAAGCTGCATTTAGGGATTTTATCGCCAGTAAGTGCCTGTCAGTGGTATTTTTGTTGATCTCAGTGAACGACCTGAGACCATCATTGTCCTTGTGTTTAAAAAGCTTTTGTATTCAATAATCAAATAAAAAAAAATGGCAGTAGATAAAGCAAAATTGCATGAATTGTTCATATTTTAGTAGGTTGTAATAATGATCATGTACATATTTGAAATCACGTTTATCAGACACTTTATATCGTTCATGAAAGAAGATTGTAACAGTCACAATATTGAACAATCTAAATAAACAAGTTTATACAAAAGAAACATCAACTCAATGCTCCCTGTACCATTAGTGCCTAAATAAATATAGAGCATATCTGTTGCTATTGACAACTTAACCATAGTTAGAGCCCACAAATAATGACCAGACACTGACCTTGATGCATGAGTATAAGTACCGTTATAATGAATACATTCTTTTTTGTCCTAGACTTGTGTTAAAAACATATGAAATCCCACCAACTTATTCATATGTTGTCATTTATATATCGAAACATGTTCACAAGCAAAACTGAGTATGAATTTGAGACACCATCCAAGCAAGCAATTCAGCCTCGCTCTGGGAACACAAGCTTAAAAGCTTGTGCGTTAAGTGTCTCCCAGATAAGCTTGTGCTAATCAGGGAAGAAACTTTCCGCCTTGACTGGATTTTCATTTAGACTTCTTAAAAACAAAAAAATCCACAAAAGCGGAAAGTGTTGTTCCTGATTAGCCCTTACTGCACATGCTTATCTTTGATGGCACTTTACGCACATGAATTAAACCCTGTTTACTCAGAACACGGCTCATATGGTCTCCTTTGTCTATTCACTGCCACATGTTTGTGCAAACTAGGCCTACAAATCGCCCGCATTGCCGCTGCGACGTAGCACCACATGTCCCAGACTGGGAACACTGCATTATATCTCAACAATGAAGGTTACATCCCAGTCGCATCATAGCATTGCAACAAATATTATGTATTTATTTTCATATTTAAATGCCTGTCAAGTATTGAGAGTGAAACTGTTGTATCTGTTTAAAGCCACACACCTTATTTGGCATTGTAAATTTAAGTATAAATAAGAAACATATTTTATCTATGCCAATTAGAATATATCTGGTGGTAACAAGGTAGAAATCCGTCTTTTTTGCGTTTTAAAACTTAGAAAAAATCGTGTTTGTTGAAATGGATGTGAAATCCTACTTTCGGTTTTAAAAGCGGTACCGTTTGAAAAATAATAAATAACTTGCTAACTAGGCTATAGATTTAATTTTATCTATGCCAATTAGAATATATATTGTGGTTACAAGGTAGAAATCCGTCTTTTTTGCGCTTTAGAACTAAAAATAATCGCGTTTGTCGAAATGGACGTATAATATAGAAATCCAACTTTCGGTTTTAAAAGCGGTAATTCCCAGTTGAAAAATAATAAATTACTTGCTAACTAGGCTATAGATTCAATGAAAATTTTGCACACTTTTAAATTGCATCTATATTTTTTTATTAACATGTACTTCATTTCAAGGTGTGTGGCTTTAAAGTTGGAATATCAATAACCCAAAAAGAAGAAACTTGGATTTTAAAATTAACTGATCTAATGTACTCTGTATACCCCCATTTAAAATTTGTCAAAACATTTTGATACATAGCACAAGCTAATATCCGTGTTTTGGCCCATGCGCTTTACACAGTTTACATTCAAATCAATTTGCTGAGGGTCAATTAATTTGTTAAGTGCATTATTATATCCGTTTGCAAACATGAAGTTACTTGACATATGAAGCTTAAATTTGCCACATTTTCATACATGTAGGAAAGATTCTAATTTATGACAGGGTTGTAATTTTTAGAAATGCATGTCATAGATTTTATTGATATTCTAACTTTAACATGTCTCTATCAGATACAATAGTTTGACATTGGACCCTCTGGAATATCAACCATGATAGATTGCTTGATATGTGTAGTGTTCTGACAAAACTGGGCAAAATGCATGTGCGTAAAGTGTCATCCCAGATTAGCCTGTACAGTCCGCACATGCTAATCAGGGATGACACTTTCCGCCTTAACTGGATTTCCGCTAAGAAGAGACATCATTTAAACTAAAAATTCCATAAAAGCGGAAATTGTCTTCCCTGATTAGCCTGTGCGGACTGCACAGGCTAATCTGGGATGACAATTTACGCACAAGCATTATGCCCAGTTTTCTCAGAACGCGACTCATATTAGCAGCCCAATCCTTTGAAAATAGTATTGTCCAATTCAGCATGGTTATTATATAAAATCTTATTTTGTATGGTGATGCATGGTTTACCCTCCCTGATATTGTTACTCTTAGTGAACCATAAAGACCAAAAACATTTTAAATTGAGATATCTAAAAGAATTGGCATTCCATTCATTGTCATTAATTTGCTTTCCTGTTATATATTCTTTCGGTCGAAAATTAACCATCTGCAGCCATTGAATACACCACAAATGAAAACATAATCTAACATAAGTGTTATTAGATTGATGTGCAATTTTATTTCAGACAGTTAACAGGTACATGCTTTACTAGATTTACACATTTGTGTCAAACTGCATTTGTGTCAACACATGCGACACTTTAACCCATTTATACCTAGCATCTAAAAAAAGGCCTTGGCAAACAGGTAGACCCAGATGAGATGCCGCATGATGCAGCGTCTCATCAGGGTCTGCGCTGGTTGCTTAAAGGAATTTCTGTAAGAAATATTCTTAATATAGAAATAAATATACTAGACATCCCTAATTTTGGAAATAAATTGATCCAATTTTGAAGGATGGGAGAGTCAAATAGGCATAAATAGGTTTAAGAGATGTATAGAGGCTTTTGTTGTGATAATGTTTGATGATTGTTTCATGTAGGAGCGAGCAGCCAACAACAACACTTTCCTGTACATCAAAGTGCCTGAAGTGTCCTTGAGGGTTTCTTACAAGGTTAGCGAACATTAGTTTTAGCTGGTTAAGGATTGTACATTAGAGAATACATTGATAGGTTCTCAAAACTACATCTTTTGTTCTGTCCTAACTATTCATTAATGTGATCCAGTCATCAAAACTGCAGTGACACACTAAAACCAGTGCATAAGCATGGCAGTATTTTGACACGGTATAATATGAGTTCTTTGAGTTATCTAATTGTCCTGTTGGTAATTTTTGGGACAGTTTTCTTGTTTCAGTTATTAGGGTCCTGATACATCTGTCCGTCCATCCACATTTTTAATGTTTTTCCTACATACATACAAAAGAGCTGAAGAGCTGCACTTACTTATCATGTTTTGAAACATGTCTTGTTTTTTCCTTTGTTTTTGAAAAAGACAAGTATATCTTTATTTAACTCTCACAAAGTACATTGTACAATGTAGTCTGTACAGAGAATCAGTATTCAACCCTCTCCTAGAAAATTGTACCTTATATTCTGCAGGGAAAACCTCTGTTCAACCCTGAACTAGTATATTGTACAATATATTGTTTCGGTTGATTCTATATTCACACCTTACCTAGCATTTTATATGTGGTATTGTACAGGGTGAGAAGGAGAAGAACATCTATGACGTGCACGACTTCAGCCTGGTGCTGCCCACCCTGGAGTACCACAACTGTATCTGGACCTGGTTTGACCTGCTCATGACCATGAAGAATGACAGCAAGCGGGTCCTCATATCACAGGTAGGCGGGGGGCACTGTGGGTCCTCATATCACAGGTAGGCTGGGCACTGTGGGTCCTCATATCACAGGTAGGTGGGGCACTGTGGGTCCTCATCACAGGTAGGCAGGGGACTGTGGGTCCTCATATCACAGGTAGGCGGGGCACTGCGGGTCTTCATATCACAGGTAGGCTGGGCACTGAGGGTCCTCATATCACAGGTAGGCTGGGCACTGTGGGTCCTCATATCACAGGTAGGCTGGGCACTGTGGGTCCTCATATCACAGGTAGGCTGGGCACTGTGGGTCCTCATATCACAGGTAGGCTGGGCACTGTGGGTCCTCATATCACAGGTAGGCTGGGCACTGTGGGTCCTCATATCACAGGTAGGCTGGGCACTGTGGGTCCTCATATCACAGGTAGGCTGGGCACTGTGGGTCCTCATATCACAGGTAGGCTGGGCACTGTGGGTCCTCATATCACAGGTAGGCTGGGCACTGTGGGTCCTCATATCACAGGTAGGCTGGGCACTGTGGGTCCTCATATCACAGGTAGGCTGGGCACTGTGGGTCCTCATATCACAGGTAGGCTGGGCACTGTGGGTCCTCATATCACAGGTAGGCTGGGCACTGTGGGTCCTCATATCACAGGTAGGCTGGGCACTGTGGGTCCTCATATCACAGGTAGGCTGGGCACTGTGGGTCCTCATATCACAGGTAGGCTGGGCACTGTGGGTCCTCATATCACAGGTAGGCTGGGCACTGTGGGTCCTCATATCACAGGTAGGCTGGGCACTGTGGGTCCTCATATCACAGGTAGGCTGGGCACTGTGGGTCCTCATATCACAGGTAGGCTGGGCACTGTGGGTCCTCATATCACAGGTAGGCTGGGCACTGTGGGTCCTCATATCACAGGTAGGCTGGGCACTGTGGGTCCTCATATCACAGGTAGGCTGGGCACTGTGGGTCCTCATATCACAGGTAGGCTGGGCACTGTGGGTCCTCATATCACAGGTAGGCTGGGCACTGTGGGTCCTCATATCACAGGTAGGCTGGGCACTGTGGGTCCTCATATCACAGGTAGGCTGGGCACTGTGGGTCCTCATATCACAGGTAGGCTGGGCACTGTGGGTCCTCATATCACAGGTAGGCTGGGCACTGTGGGTCCTCATATCACAGGTAGGCTGGGCACTGTGGGTCCTCATATCACAGGTAGGCTGGGCACTGTGGGTCCTCATATCACAGGTAGGCTGGGCACTGTGGGTCCTCATATCACAGGTAGGCTGGGCACTGTGGGTCCTCATATCACAGGTAGGCTGGGCACTGTGGGTCCTCATATCACAGGTAGGCTGGGCACTGTGGGTCCTCATATCACAGGTAGGCTGGGCACTGTGGGTCCTCATATCACAGGTAGGCTGGGCACTGTGGGTCCTCATATCACAGGTAGGCTGGGCACTGTGGGTCCTCATATCACAGGTAGGCTGGGCACTGTGGGTCCTCATATCACAGGTAGGCTGGGCACTGTGGGTCCTCATATCACAGGTAGGCTGGGCACTGTGGGTCCTCATATCACAGGTAGGCTGGGCACTGTGGGTCCTCATATCACAGGTAGGCTGGGCACTGTGGGTCCTCATATCACAGGTAGGCTGGGCACTGTGGGTCCTCATATCACAGGTAGGCTGGGCACTGTGGGTCCTCATATCACAGGTAGGCTGGGCACTGTGGGTCCTCATATCACAGGTAGGCTGGGCACTGTGGGTCCTCATATCACAGGTAGGCTGGGCACTGTGGGTCCTCATATCACAGGTAGGCTGGGCACTGTGGGTCCTCATATCACAGGTAGGCTGGGCACTGTGGGTCCTCATATCACAGGTAGGCTGGGCACTGTGGGTCCTCATATCACAGGTAGGCTGGGCACTGTGGGTCCTCATATCACAGGTAGGCTGGGCACTGTGGGTCCTCATATCACAGGTAGGCTGGGCACTGTGGGTCCTCATATCACAGGTAGGCTGGGCACTGTGGGTCCTCATATCACAGGTAGGCTGGGCACTGTGGGTCCTCATATCACAGGTAGGCTGGGCACTGTGGGTCCTCATATCACAGGTAGGCTGGGCACTGTGGGTCCTCATATCACAGGTAGGCTGGGCACTGTGGGTCCTCATATCACAGGTAGGCTGGGCACTGTGGGTCCTCATATCACAGGTAGGCTGGGCACTGTGGGTCCTCATATCACAGGTAGGCTGGGCACTGTGGGTCCTCATATCACAGGTAGGCTGGGCACTGTGGGTCCTCATATCACAGGTAGGCTGGGCACTGTGGGTCCTCATATCACAGGTAGGCTGGGCACTGTGGGTCCTCATATCACAGGTAGGCTGGGCACTGTGGGTCCTCATATCACAGGTAGGCTGGGCACTGTGGGTCCTCATATCACAGGTAGGCTGGGCACTGTGGGTCCTCATATCACAGGTAGGCTGGGCACTGTGGGTCCTCATATCACAGGTAGGCTGGGCACTGTGGGTCCTCATATCACAGGTAGGCTGGGCACTGTGGGTCCTCATATCACAGGTAGGCTGGGCACTGTGGGTCCTCATATCACAGGTAGGCTGGGCACTGTGGGTCCTCATATCACAGGTAGGCTGGGCACTGTGGGTCCTCATATCACAGGTAGGCTGGGCACTGTGGGTCCTCATATCACAGGTAGGCTGGGCACTGTGGGTCCTCATATCACAGGTAGGCTGGGCACTGTGGGTCCTCATATCACAGGTAGGCTGGGCACTGTGGGTCCTCATATCACAGGTAGGCTGGGCACTGTGGGTCCTCATATCACAGGTAGGCTGGGCACTGTGGGTCCTCATATCACAGGTAGGCTGGGCACTGTGGGTCCTCATATCACAGGTAGGCTGGGCACTGTGGGTCCTCATATCACAGGTAGGCTGGGCACTGTGGGTCCTCATATCACAGGTAGGCTGGGCACTGTGGGTCCTCATATCACAGGTAGGCTGGGCACTGTGGGTCCTCATATCACAGGTAGGCTGGGCACTGTGGGTCCTCATATCACAGGTAGGCTGGGCACTGTGGGTCCTCATATCACAGGTAGGCTGGGCACTGTGGGTCCTCATATCACAGGTAGGCTGGGCACTGTGGGTCCTCATATCACAGGTAGGCTGGGCACTGTGGGTCCTCATATCACAGGTAGGCTGGGCACTGTGGGTCCTCATATCACAGGTAGGCTGGGCACTGTGGGTCCTCATATCACAGGTAGGCTGGGCACTGTGGGTCCTCATATCACAGGTAGGCTGGGCACTGTGGGTCCTCATATCACAGGTAGGCTGGGCACTGTGGGTCCTCATATCACAGGTAGGCTGGGCACTGTGGGTCCTCATATCACAGGTAGGCTGGGCACTGTGGGTCCTCATATCACAGGTAGGCTGGGCACTGTGGGTCCTCATATCACAGGTAGGCTGGGCACTGTGGGTCCTCATATCACAGGTAGGCTGGGCACTGTGGGTCCTCATATCACAGGTAGGCTGGGCACTGTGGGTCCTCATATCACAGGTAGGCTGGGCACTGTGGGTCCTCATATCACAGGTAGGCTGGGCACTGTGGGTCCTCATATCACAGGTAGGCTGGGCACTGTGGGTCCTCATATCACAGGTAGGCTGGGCACTGTGGGTCCTCATATCACAGGTAGGCTGGGCACTGTGGGTCCTCATATCACAGGTAGGCTGGGCACTGTGGGTCCTCATATCACAGGTAGGCTGGGCACTGTGGGTCCTCATATCACAGGTAGGCTGGGCACTGTGGGTCCTCATATCACAGGTAGGCTGGGCACTGTGGGTCCTCATATCACAGGTAGGCTGGGCACTGTGGGTCCTCATATCACAGGNAGTATGTGCGTCTGTCCGAAAACTTTAACATTGGCCAATACTTTTGCAATATTGAAGATAGCAACTTGATATTTGGCATGCATGTGTATCTCATGGAGCTGCACATTTTGAGTGGTGAAAGGTCAATGTCATCCTTCAAGGGCAAAGGTCAAAAAAACAAAATCCAAGGGAAGTAATAAGCTTTAAAGGGAGATAATTTCTATTCCTGCCAAATGATAAATATAAATTTGATTTCAAAGGGGTGCAGTTGGGGGCATTGTGTTTCTGACGAACACATCTCTTGTTAAAACATTATATTGGTCAGTATTTACCAACTCAATATTTGACTTAAGATTAAGAATGAAGAAAATTTTGCATTTTTTTGTAATGGTGAAGTTATTTTGCATTATCAAATCAAACACATGCTGACCAAGACATAGACACTATTTGAAACACATTTAAAGAAGACTTACAAAATACCATATCAAAAAACATTCTTACTAAACTAATAAAAAATAACAACAAACTTCCTTGGGTATCTAAAGATTTTAAAATAAAACTGAACATATAAACAAAAAGGCTTTAAATCTCAACAACAAATCCGTAAAAGCAATCACCTTTAGAGCTGGGCCAGGCTTATTGGCAATCCATTGAAAACCTCATCTTTGACATCCCTATTTCAGATTAAGATAACCCAGCACACTCTAAAATTCCAAAAAAAACTATTCACATTCATCAAGACTAAACAAATCTGAAAGCCAGACCATACCTTCTCTAAGTGAAAATGGTCTCCTTAAATCGGAACCACAAAACAAAGCTAATATCCTCAACAGAAAATTTCAAGATGCCTTAACACCAATCACATCTGATACAATTCCTGACAAAGGCCTCAGCCCTCGTACATCTATGCCAGACATCAACATCACAGAAAATGGAATAACAAAACTACCACAAAACCTTAAAATCCACAAAACATCAGGTCCAGATAAAATACCATGCAGAGTATTAAAGTAATTCAGTTCAGAAATATCCACACTCCTGACTTTAATCTTTAAAAAGTCCCTGTCTCTTGGAAAAATCCTTACTGATCGGAAATATGCAAATGTATGCCAAGTTTATAAAAAGGAGACAACATAATGCTACAAATTACAGGTCATTTTCACTTACACGCATTTGCTGTAAAATACTTGAACATATTAACGCTAACTCTATCATGTCTCACCTTGATAAAAATAATATTTTATATGGCCTCCAACAATGGTTATGATCTTCCCGTTCTTGCAAAACACAACTGATATTATTCCTCCAACACAATCAAATAATCAAGATATACAAACTAACATCATCATTATGGATTTTGTTTCGATACCTCCTTCAGCACCTCTTATACAAACTAAAATACTGTGGAATTAATGCAAATGCTTTCTCCTGGATATCTGACTTCCTAACAAATAGAACCCATACTGTTGTTCTGGAGGGAATCATCTCAGATCAGATACGTTTAACCTCCGGAGTCCCACAGGGCCCTGTCTTGGCGCCTATCTTGTTACTGATCTTCATAAATGATTGCTGATTACATCAAACATAGCACTCTTAAGACTTTTTGCAGATGATAGCATCATCTACAAAAATATCAACAACCTCTCTGACGCCCATAAGCTCCAGCGAGATATTGAAACTGCCGGTCGATTGGAGCAGGACTAGTTAATGCAATTTCAACCTGCAAAAAAATGTAACATGCTCAGCATTACCCAGAAAAGAAAACCTATCATCTTCTCATACAAACTACATGAACACATCCTTGAAAAAGTAAACCACGTCCAATATCTAGGTCATACATCCACTGCAAAGAAACCTCAAATGGGATAAACATATCCAATGTATGTGACCCACATACGAAAGCTCAAATAAATCAACTGGAAAAAGTACACAGACGTGCAGCCAGATTCGAAACAAGCAAATATCACAACACAAGCTCAGTAACTTATATGATAGACACCCTCAATTGGACCACACTTGAAACACGCAAAACAAAATTCCGTCTCAGCATGCTATATAAAAGTATCCTCCATGTAGTTGCCATCACTCCTCCTGATAACCTTCTTGTTCCTGTCGACCGTTGATCCACCTCAGCAGTGACCATGGCTTTAAACACATACAAACCTCAAAATGATAAAGCCACAGTATAAGTTTTTAAAACCCGTATTCATGTGTCTGTCATTGTCCCCCGTATACACCTGTAGACACTTGCAATGTAAATAATTTAAAATTCACACCGAACTGAGCACCTTTGTACAGTTGTCACCCCTTCAACCAATTGGCGCCGGCACACAATCTTCTATTTAGAAGGTGTGCTGTATCGGAAGACGAAGAAGAAGAATGAGAAGAAGAGATGAAATCATGATGTGATAACGTACGACCACGATACGTAAACGTTAGAGTAATATCGCGATCTCGTGTCTTCGCATCGTAATCTTGTGTTCTTGTCCTTGTTTTTTTAAGGTCGAAAATGCGAGATACGATGTGAAAACAAGATATTAATGTCGCAATCTCGTTTCGTATTTTCCCAACCGCGCAACGGGATCTCGTATTGCATTCTCGGACCATCGCATCTCGAATTCGCACCGAACTGACTTCTGCGCTTATGCAAACGGAAAGCGATACTATTGTGAAGTTAATATCGTGATCTCGACCTATGCTCAGTCGTGATCGGAAGTGAAACAGGAGCTTACTAAGTATCTTACTTGCGACCTCCTATCCATGGCTCTTCTCACTTCCGCCTAAACAAGGCAAAATCTGTCATTGCTCGGGAAACAGATTGTGTCACATTGTGGAAATGAGGCTTACTCTGTTTCACGAGAAATAACTGATATTGCTTTGTTTCGCACTTGTTCGGCTAATCCCAGGCTGCTGAATGCTCGTAAGAGAGACTTCCCCGGAACGCTTCTGCATCATACTTCTAGAAAGCACCAAGCCCTCTTACTTTGTCAAGCACACTCTTTTATAAGGGATTGGCACTTTGTGAATTGCTGTTTGTGACTCTGTTTAACCCGTTCTTCCCATAGCACCGTGAGTTTAAGCAGTATCTATTGCACAGTAGCTGGAGACCAAAGTGGTATGTCTTGCCTCAGCTCGGTCACAGCGTTCTCTTGAGGGAACTTCAGTTGCTGTTTCAGATCAGCCCCCATCTTTCAACCTGTTGAGTCCGCTCTCTTACTGTTACCCAGGGTTTAGTATTCATGTTAACTTTTAGGGGTCCCAAGGCCTCAGGTCAAAGATTTGCATGGGCCTTGTCAAAATTAACGAGGGTCCAAAAGAAACTGTGTCGATATAAACGGGGGTCCCACAGTGGCCCTGTCAATATAAACGGGGATCCCACAGTGGCCCTGTCAATATAAACGGGGGTCCCACAGTGGCCCTGTCAATATTAACAAGGGTCTCACAGTAGCCCTGTCAATATTAACGGGGGTCCCACAGTGGCCCTGTCCATATAAACGGGGGTCCCACAGTGGCCCTGCCAATATAAACGGGGGTCCCACAGTGGCCCTGTCAATATTAACGAGGGTCCCACAGTGGCCCTGTCAATATTAACGGGGGTCCCACAGTGGCCCTGTCAATATTAACGAGGGTCCCACAGTGGCCCTGTCAATATTAACGGGGGTCCCACAGAGGCCCTGTCAATATCAACGGAGGTCCCACAGTGGCATTGTCAATATTAACGGATATCCCACAGTGGCCCTGTCCATGTTAACGGGGGTCCCACAGAGGCCCTGTCAATATTAACGGAGGTTCCACAGTGGCCCTGTCCATATTAACGGGGATCCCACAGTGGCCCTGTCCCATCCGAGCAAAGCCATGCTCCGCAGCATCCTCAACCGACTGAAAAGTAAGGCCGAGGAACTTCTGGCGGAAGGGTAGTCTCGATTCGGAGCTGGACGGAACACAGTGGAACAAATCTTGCAGAATCAACATTAAGGAACACCTGCAACACCAACGTGGGCTCTTACACAACTTCATCGAGCTTAAGAAAGCCTTTGACCACGTGTGGCATTATAGCCTATGACAGGTTCTGAGAAGATTCAACATTTGCGAAGGGCTGGTGCAAGTCATCCAAGAACTAGGAAACGCCAGCAGCGCAGTACTTCTCAATGAATAGAAGAGTGACTTATTCAGGACATCTTCCCGTTCTGTTTAACCTTTTCCTTTAGGTGATAATTCCGGAGACTCTCCATGACCACCAGACCTCCATCTCCATCGGCTGCAGATTAATTTTGAAATTCGCAGTGAACTCCAAGACCTCGCCAACAAACTCTATGAAAGAGCAGGTTCATACGGGATGGAGGTGAGCAAGGAAAAGCCGAAGATCATGGTGAGCAGCACAAATAATACCAGTTCAGACATAACCATGAAGTAGCAAGATGTGACCAGCTTCAATTACTTAGGAGTAACCCTGTCCAATGATGGTACCAATACCGCTGAGGTCCGAATAAGAATTGCTATGACGAACGCAGCAATTGCCTCCTGAGCATAATTTGGACAAGCAGCTCCATCTGCTTCTCCACCAAGCACAGGCCACACAAATACACGTTTTAAAAATCATAGTGTTGTTTTGCGAAAAATTAATTCAGTCATGTTTTTCGGCCCACATTTCTTGTTGTTTGTATTCGGACTCAAGGTAAGGTGACTGTATGTATTACGGGGGTGGTAAAGAACAGAAAAGAACAGAAGAAATATTTTATTTGATTTATTCATACTACATCATCATATTCACATATTATTATACACATTATTATATGACCATTTATAACATCACGTATATCATTATAACATATACACACGAATTAATGGACATTTCAATATAACATAACACAGCATGTAAAGAGGATGATCAGTTTTCGTTGACATTTAGAATTTCGTTTCTAATTTCCAAGCTTTCCTTAATATATTTTGCAAATTTAATCAATACAGATTTGTTTTCAGTTTGCAATAGTTCAAGAAAATTTGAACATTGATGGTAGTACATAATTATGTTTCTTAATATATTTCTCACGCATATTGATAAAACAAGGGCAAATAAGAGTGAAATGGTACTCGTCGTACATGTGATTCATAAACACTTTTAAGTCAAACATTAGGGAACGCCTTATATAATTATGTTTAAAAACTAAATGTGAAATAATATAATGTATAATGCCAAATGAATCCGTGAAGTTAAACACTGCAGACTATATATCAAAGGGCACTGATGTATTAGGAATATGTTTTGCAAAACAATTATCATCAGATATGTCTTAAACAATCTCGATATAAATATAATTGAGATGTATTTAACGACAGGCACTATTAAATGAATGCATATAATATAAAATAAATGCGAACGTGAGGAGATTGCTCCGTTGAGCCATTTGTCACGGAGTGAATATGTAACACTAGTTTTAAAAAAAAAATCGACCGATCATCAGCAGCAGCAGCAGCATCCACATCATCATCCGCATCATCCCTAACCATATCATCCATATCATGATCATCGTCATCATCATCATCTGAGTGATGTTGTCATCATTATGTAGCGCTGTGTATATAGGTACCTCAACTACACAGACGGCGCATACGACAGCGTGTACATAGGTATGAGCATTATTTTCTTTTTTTATTTCATTCTGACTATTATTTATCTACCTCATCTTCAAAGAGGGGCAGTCATAAACGCCCTGTATGGCCCAGTGGTAGATCATAAGACGATTTGACCAAAGGTCCCCGGTTCGAATACCGGTGACAACGCCTTTTTAATTTAGCATTGTTTGTATTATATTTTAGATGATTCCCAACTATAATAGTTTTAAATGATCTAAAACACACAAAAACTACAACAGGACTTCAGCATTAAAACGAAAGACGTGGAAAGATGAGGTTTATTCTTTAATTAAGATCAATGTCTTCGATAAATTTATTACAGGAGATCAGTTATCATTAATCGAATATAATTCATTTAACGGATACCACAAAGTGCACTTTTAAAAAACATTATTTTCCATTATCTTAATAGTTACTGTAAGGTTCATCGGTGCAAAAAAAAATATCGTTAATGATTGATACCTTACGTGCACGTGGACTGCTTTACCATATGGTAATCAAAACCATTACAATAAAACCGTTTATTTGTGAAAGGCAGATTATTGCCTTGTCTCATGCCTGAAAGCACCGAAATAAATTTGTGATTAACCCATTTATTCCTAGTGGACTCTCCGTCCTTCTAAATTGTATCAATTTATTTCCAAAATTAGGGATGTCTAGTATATTTATTTCTATATTTAGAATATTTCTTACAGAAATTCCTTTAAGCAAACAGCGTAGACCTAGATGAGACGCCGCATTATGCGGCGTCTCATCTGGGTCTACGCTGTTTGCAAAGGCCTTTTTTCTAGACGCTAGGCATAAATGGGTTTTAAATTTCTATAAAATAATAGGAAGTTGAGACAGTTCAGACTTGTACCTGGCCAGTGGAAAGTAACAACTGGGAATTTTGAAATCCATTTTAACATTGAATTTTCGTACATAAAGGTAAGAATTCAACTTATTGTTTTGTCCATTTTATTTTACTTATTTAAATAAATGTAATTGTTTAATAAATGAAAATACTTTATTTGAACGTTTAAAATAGCATACCGATTTATATATTTTATTTTATTGCCTAATACTAACTGTTATTTATAAATCACACGTGTTTGCTGTCTTTTGTTCAATTGTATTTTGGGCGTATACTGTATAAGTAAAACGTGTTTTTATGTTCGATACATACATACGTATGACAATTCCTGACTTATTGCGTACCGTACCAGCAAGCAAATGGCATACGAAAACCCCGTTATAGGCTGGTATGGCATATTTTTACATAACCCATAGGTTACTAATACACGTTGCGAGGCTTTTAAATAATCAGCAATCGAACGCTTGAAATTATTTTAGCCGCGTCGTGCGAAAATGGGTCTTATACCATATACCGCAAGGGTAGGTCCAGACCTGCCTGCGCAATCGCGCTGTCTTGTCAGGAGTTACCTTGTCAGCTATAAAGTCCCACTGGGTATCCCGGTCTCATTAGCGGACAGAGTAGGTTCTGACTAGACTGCGCGATCGGCTTGTCTGGAGCTTCATTGGCCGCATATGGTATAAGACACATTTGTGGCGTGTTCTGAAAAAACTGGGCAAAATGCTTGTGCGTAAAGTGTCATCCCAAATTAGCCTGTGCAGTCCGCACAGGCTAATCCGGGACGACACTTTCCGCCTGAACTGGATATTTGCTAAGCAGAGACATCATTTAAACGAAAAATTCCATAAAAGCGGAAATTGTCGTCCCTGTTTAGCCTGTGCGGACTGCACAGGCTAATCTGGGATGACAATTTACGCACAATATTTATGCCCAGTTTTCTCAGAACACGCAACATTAACGCCTGACGCGGCTCGTATTATACATGCATGTGTTTGTCAATCGCTAGCCATGCACACGCAACTCTGCATTTTATTTAGCTTGGAATAGAGCGTTATTTACTGGCTCATTCGTTGGTCATAGGCGATTTTTTCTGTCATCTGTCACCATTCATCTTCTTGTGTTGCTTTAAATATGAGAACTTTAAATAAAGTTTTAGATCGTGTTCTGTAAAATAATTTATATTCGTCGGAATTAAGTTTCGTGTTTTTTTTAATGACTTTTTCGTGGACACGTAATTTTGCGGATTTCTGATTTGGAAAAATTGAGGAAATTGCGTCGGTAAACCCACGAAATATAAAACATTTTTCGAAAGTAAATTTCCCTCGAATAATAATAATTTTACAGTATTTTCGTTTGATGAGTATAAATAAACCAAGTAGCCATAGTCGGAATCGTCTTTCAATCAAATACGCGGTGCTTCTTGATTTACCGTGGGAGGTAAAACAGATTGAACAAATCAAACGATGTCATACAGTTATAAATGTTTTGACATATGTGTCGCGTTCTGAGAAAACTGGGCAAAATGCGTGTGCGTAAAATGTCATCCCAGATTAGCCTGTGCAGTACGCACAGGCTAATCCTGGACGACACTTTCCGCCTAAACTGGATTTTTGCTAAGCAGAGACATCACTTACACGAAAAATTCCATAAAAGCGGAAATTGTCGTCCCTGATTAGCCTGTGCGGACTGCACTGTCTATATACGAATAACTGTTCTAAATAATTACACAATAACATACACAAGGAACGACAGACACGCCAAGGATTTTTTTCTGTGCGCATTAGCATAATCTTAATTACTTCACAACGCCTGTAAACAGAATGTTTGTATTTATCCCAACTGTATTTTGAAATGATTTATTTGCAATTGAATTGCATTCTTGATGCAAACATCTATTTTCACACTAAACAAGTTTATAATTAATGTGCAAAGTTTCATTCTTTATTCTCATTATAAACATACATTACATATTTATAACAGTAACAAATATTCACATTAAAACATGTTGTATATAACCGCTCATGGTGTTGAGCTATAAGAGATATTGCAAAAAAAATGCGAATGAATAAAAGTTATCACAGCGAAGAAACTCGTATGACAGCTAAATGTGCTGAAGACGTAGTAAGCTGACGCATGATTTAATTGCTTGGATTTGCTATTGAACAGATCAGACAAGAACAAGTCTTTATTTACACTGGAAAGCTTGGATTTGCTTTTGAAGTAACCCCAAGATCTTATTTGGCGTGTTTTGAGAAAACTTGGCAAAACGTTTGTGCGTAAATTGTCATCCCAGATTAGCCTGTGCAGTCCGCACAGGCTAATCAGGGACGACAATTTCCGTTTTTATGGAATTTTCCGTTTACATGATGTCTCTTCTTAGCGAATATCCAGTTTCGGCGGAAAGTGTCGTCTCTGATTAGCCTGTGCGGACTGCACAGGCTAATCTGGGATGACACTTTACGCACATGCATTTTGCCCAGTTTTCTCAGAACACGACACATATTTGTTCGTGTGGTTGTTGTCAAAGAGTTGAGGATTGTTGAATCAACGGTATTCAATTTGGTATAAATACATTATATCTAATGAGATAATTGGTTGTCAAAAGTTCGTTAAATGACAATTGATGAACATTTTAAATAATTAATTATTAACATGGCTAGACCAAGTTGATGGTTGGTAGACTTCTCGTCAATTTTCTCTGTCAGTCTAGACTATGGCCATATAATTATGCATCAATTCTCTAGGGTTTTCAGAGCATTATTGATTTTTGTTCACATTTCTTTGTTTTAAATGGCTCAGCCCTTTACTCAGTTTTGAATGTAGCATGCTTTTTTCTTATCTTTAGTGGTCATTTAACTTTCCAGTTTGAACTGTTTAGAGTGTTTTCCTTACGTCTGAATGTTCTTCTTTTCGTATACATTCAGCTTTATTGAAAGGGAAATGCCAATAGTACATTTTTCTCTTTTTTTTCTTTATAAATATAAATTGAAATGTTGTTTTTTTTTTTAAACACGACGCTATTTATTTCTTTTCTGTCCCTGGTGTACGCACATCGATCTATCGTTTAATATTTACCCATAAGGCTGAATATGATACAAGTCTTAATAATTACACCGTTTGATATAGGTGATTTGTACCACATTCCACAAGTTATACAAGAATTACCATAAAATAATTAACAAAAAAAAAAAAAAAA